>JAULBM010317011.1:0-13765 GCA_032357055.1 Geukensia granosissima | reverse complement strand
AAGTGTCTTTTGTTCACCTTTCACATTTCAATGTGCTGCGGTCGTATCATGCTGCGCTTGCGAAGCACCTCTGTTGGAATTTAAGAAAACGACGTGAATGAGACCTAAAATGTATCCATAACGAACGGTCTTCAAGGGCTGAGCTTACAGCAACTCCTATGACGTGCGGTGGGCGTTATGCAGAGGATATTGTTGCTATAGAATATCAAACATTCTGTATTTCGGGCCTTTTACAAATTCCGTTATGGTGTGGACTCGGGTTTATTGTTGAAGGCCATAATGGGACCAGTAGAAGTTTAGAGTCGACTGTCATTTGGTGGATGGCTGTCTCATTGACAATCAGGTCACATCTCATATTTTCTTTTTATTTTAAGGTGAGATTTTCTGGGTATGGGGGTTTATCAATTAGCAACAACGACGATGGCTTTTATTGAACGAGTTGTTGCAAAACGTTCTCGTGCGTGACAAGAATGTACGTGGCATTCCTCAAAATACGGGACCGATTTTAAAGTTTAATCTGACAGACTTTGCATGGATTAGAGTATGTAATTATCATTTGACGAGAATTTAACCTCCTTGTGGAAAAAATGAAAAGCCCTTTTCTATAACTTACTTCTTTTTTCCACTTTTTGTACATTGTACGTTGCTGATTAAAACGAATAATCGTACGGCAGATACTCTAAAGGGAATATCTTAATTTAAACAATAATATTGGGATATGCCAAAAATTGAATGTGGTTTTTGGGCATAATAAATATCTTACAGGACACAAACTTTCAGTTTTTTTTTATCGAGATCTAAATACACCACAATGATATCCTCTAAGTTAAAATACACCTGTACAATTTATATAAAATGGGGCCCATTTTCGTTGTCCCTATATTTTAAAATGGTTCCATTTTCAAAGTAAGCTGACTGCGGCATTTAAATATGCTACTTAATTAACGTATTTACAGCCTCCCCGAAAATTTTTACATTCCCTTAGTTGATTTTGAAAAAGACTGACAGCGATTATTTTACAAATTCCACCCGATCTTTCTTGTGGTTTTCAAGGAAGTTTACATTTATTATTTGTATTTAATCTTATGGTTTTGGACTGACGATATTTAGGATTCCCTCTGACATAAATATTAGAAATTCTTTCTAAAAACAACTTGAATAATTTGTTGAGTGGTAGAAGATGATGTTTATTTGTATTTGTTAAAATATTAATCAAAATTTTGGCAAATAAGTTTCTAGAGCCTTTTTATCTTGAACACCAGCTGTCGACATTTTCAAATACTTCATCTTTCTACACTGATTAGATCTCGCAAACAACATATTGGTTTTTTTTTGTCAATCAAAATGCAGTTTGTGTCAGTAGAGGTCAAAAGTGTTAGTGGCTTAAGTTCTTTACAACATACATACAACATTTTTGCATAGCCAAATAAATTATAAGGCAGCTGGAATAAGGCCCGACTATACCCTGTATGTTTGCGAGGGAAGTTTGCTCTTTTGGTAAAAAAAACATTCTACGTTGAAAAACTACCGGTTCTTTAACCGTTTTTAGCGTGCACGAGTTACCTTAAGAAATGAATGCTATAAAAATCGCTTTATGAAACGGCTTAAGACATTCAATACAAATACGTAGTCGGTGAGATTATGTCTCGGAAGCGTTAGAAACTTGTTTTTTGTTCTCCGTTCTTAGAAATACCTATTCCCACTGTTATGCTTGTTAATATTGTCAATTTCGATATATTTACACGTGTTTGAAGGGTAAACTTATCATCATTACAACCAAAACTTAAGAAAGCCGAGACCCAAACATATCAGATGTACCGAAATTTTACCATGTGGTAGCACCTATATTATGGTAATTGGGAAGGTTTATTTTTGAAAAATGGCTTCGTTTACGTTAGACTAGATTTGAGAGATTACATTGTACAAATCAACAGCGTGTGGCTATGATTTTCAATATTTTTTGCGATAGATTCAGCCTTTTCAAGTACATTTGAAGGAAATTTCAAGTGGAAAATCGTAAATTCTTTTCGAAGAGGTGTTATTTCAAAGTTAACCAATCTTTCTCAATCAACAGGTAGGTGTAAACATCCTAAAATAACATTCTGATTGGTTTTGCAGATTGTTTATTCCGTTTTAATGATCGACATTATATCGATGACGTAATTGAATTTCTTTTTTCCTGGCTTAATACCACTCTCCGTTGTCTTTTAGTGAGAAGTTTCTATGATCAGATTAACAGATATAACATTTGGTAATAATAGATCTTCCCAATTGCTTATTCACATTTGTTCACGTCTAATGGTAACATTCAATGTATATTAAACAGATCACTTCATTCAAACAGCCCCCCACCCCGGAGGGCGGCCGTTCGGTTTCTCCGCTTGCAGGTAGTATCGTTCGATCGGGGTGTATGAATACTAACCCTTGTTTTAGCTCATTTTGGGTGGTCAGTAGGCGGCAATTTAAAAAGCTTAATTTTCCGCCCTGCCCAAATCCGTGATTTTTCCAGTGGCAGTCTAAAAGTCCCTTATTACCGGTCCCCTGCTCACAGCCTACATACTGATTTATGGTTTTTGTTCCCGATCTGAATATGGCTGAAATGTACTGGACGTTTAGCAGCAAATATCCATTTCACAAATGACGATGGATATCTTCGCAATTTCGTGACTACAAATCAGTTCCTATGTCGGAAGTGATAAACATCGATTGCGATTATACAACGGCTTTGTCTACCGAGTACCTCGACTGATGCCACTAGAAGAGCAGGAGAAGCTTGCCCTTCCGGAGCACCTGAACTCAACCTAGTTTTTGTAGGGTTCGTTTTACTCCAACTTTAGTTTTCAATGAAGTGTTGTATTTACTTTGTTTGTCATTCGTTTCAGTTATTTGGCCAGGGTCTTATCTGTCTTCAGACTCAACGATTTCTGTCCGTCGCTTTGCTAGCTTCGAACTCTTTTTAGAAACGGATTACAACCTTCCTTTGAAGTAAAGTTCTTGAAACGTGGCAAAGCTGTTTTTTCTTTGTTTTTACTGTATTTTAGTGTTTTGTACTTGCTGCCGATTTGGATTGCTAACTTTTATACAGAACCCAAAACGTGATTCGTACAAACGAATTAATAGTATATTTGTATTCTTTCGAAGTTGGTACCATTGTCAAAAATGACCACCAGCGGAACCAAACCGCAAGTTCAGCCGCGGATCCAGGATTTTACGTTAGGAGGGGGCGTGGGTCCAGGTCAGTGAGACCTGGTAAGGGGTGCGCCCCCCCCCTTGAATCCGCCCCTGGCAACATAAATTAACAAGTAGAGGTATACCAAACAATAACAAAAGTTAACAAGATGTAACGCTTAGGACGACGCTTTAAGGAGTGGGCGGGCTACTGGCTCTTTAGTTAGGCTTGTCAATTAATCGTTTTTTCGATTTTAAGTTATATTTTTTAATGATTTTTTTTAAATTGAACGCATTTTTGTTATTCATTTTACTGTTTCCGAGATAAAAGTTTTGAAAAACCTAATTTTTTAATTCGATTTTTTACTCGTTTTAAGAGGATTTTCAGTAAAAAGTTAAAAAAAAAACTGGAAGGGCCGTTAAAATGTTTTTCGACCATCCTGCAATATCTTGGTGTCAAATATGATTTTGTTGTTTTTTATTTGATTCCCTGAGATTCTTCATCAGTTTATCAATATATTTTCTCTTTCGGGATAAAAGGTCGAATATACTGTTTCCCAGAATAGGGGAAACGGGAAAGTATTTTTGTAAACTTTAGCATCTGAACAGACACTGAGACTTTGTGGTACCCCATGCAGCATGCTATTGGTGGTATCCCTGGCGAATAAAATTCGTTACTACATGTAACTCTCTAACTTAATCCAAAGTCTTGATGCTATAGAACTATGCAAAACTTAATCAGTTTAAAATCCTGTTTAAGTAAGAGCGCGACATCTCCATTTTCTATATTCGTATCGCCAATTGGCAATATTTCAAGGATATCGTCTCAGACCAGAAAAATATTGTAGTTTTAACTATCTTTATTTTAAGCAAATTACTGACTGCAACTTTCACCTTTGTGTATTTTTCAAAGCCAACACAGAAACAGTAGCGGAAACGATTAATTGGTTAAAGTGGACAATCTTCTTAGTACTTATTTGTCACACTTAAGATCGGATATCAATACATTTCTGTCTAGATCTGTAGTGTTTTGGTGAAATCTTCATTTACAGATATTCATATTTCTGTCTGTTTGCTATTATTATATATGTCGTGAGAGAATATTTCTTATCTTTGAATTCGTACAGAAGCATGATAATATTGAGGGGTTAAAATTCGGTCGTAGAATAAGAGATCAACAAAAACCCAAATACGTAGACGTACATGTAGATCTTATGACATCATACATGTATTTAGCGTCCACCACAGATTAGAACAAACTATAACAATTATTTCAAGGAACGCTGGTGTTATAGTCGGGCACGTCACCTTTGATGCATTTACATAATTTTTGCAGAGTAAAATAAAAACAGAAAACATAACTAATCTTATAAGTTCTAAATTTATGAGATCGGTTTTGGCTACGTGATATTATTTTTTTCTGAATTTCTTTAATTTTCTGTTTGGAAAGTGTTCTTTATCTTGTCTGTCAACTTTTTTTCCAATTGTAATATCTGTTGTTGTATGTTTGTTATGTGTTTGCTATTTGTCCAAGAATGACCACTCACTCATGTAGTCGGTTTTTTTTATGATTCTACTTTACCTATACAGCCCCTATGAGAATCTGCACATATGTGCAGTGTCATAATGCTTCATAATCACTGAAGATTTATGAATTCATCATCATTACCGACAGCTGTTTATAAAACATATCTAATGTTTGTCTAATCGTATCAGTGCAAATGAACTAATTTATTTGAATGATGAAATATTAACTTACATCAAGCCGTTCAGAAAAAAAGCTGCTGACTTGTCGTTTCCAAAAAAGTATTAGGAAAGTACATCGACGAAGTCCTGTTAGTAAATTATTTCTTATTCGCTAGGCCGTAAGGATTATTTTAAATTTGATTTTTTTATATTTCATCCCATTTTGTTAGTTGGCATTTGTTTTTAAGGGCTTAAATGGAATCTCGTAAAATATAAATTTTTCTAAGTGCTGTTGTTTTTTCATTTACCATTCGAGTTTTAGAAAAGTAGAAATACTCTTTGACTCTCATAACACTGTCTATTATATTACTTTCACCTTACGGATTGAGTTCGCGCCCGACTTTGTACCACACAAAAAGGTTGCGTTTTACTTGCATCGGACGTGATAAGGTTTGTCAGTTTCCTGCCAAAGGTCTGTGGTTCTCTCCAAGGAAGCCATGGCCAATTCCTCGACAGTAAAACTGACCGCCGGGATATGATAAAAATATTGTTGAATGTGCGTTCAATCCTAATCTACTGTCGCCAGGACAATTTAATCCGTATGTCCAAAGTAAACATAAATAAATGCGTTCATTTGCTCAACTTTCACGTGTCAACGGACTACGGGCGTATCATGCTGCAGTTAAGACAAATAAAAGAAAAGCCATCTACTTTCTGTTTTAACTTGGGCATTATCTTTTTTTTTATTTTGCATTAAACTGCTCATGATTTATGGACGTTTTTAAGATTTTAACCCGATTCTACCTACAATCACCCTTAATTATATATTTTGAACTTATTAAAACATTCAAAACTTTATCTTTTTCAAACCAGTATCACACTTTCATCTATTTTGCAGTGAGTTGTACCATCTGTGGAGTGACTATATGTAGGAGACAACACCAACAAGATGACTTCATTTTCTGTGATGTTGGTAGAATTTTGGTGGAAAATGTCACAAACTTTGATAGAACAAAAGAAAATATCTGGGCTTTAAAAAGTCTGCGACGTATTTGTACGGGTAAAACTACCAAATGTGACGTCTATCAGATTTGTCAAAATGCAAGGAATATTGACTTACGGGTAACCTATACGTGCAATCATTGTAAGTATACTACAGATATTCCAATGAAAACGAAAAGATATGGGGTAAATGTCAGAGAGACTGCACTCCAACCACGAGAAAAACAGAGAAATTTACAAATCTAGTGGTCGTCACAAGGCCTTCAAAAAGGGCAGAATACCACTCCTTGTGAAAAGCTCTAAAAAGCCTCAAACATAAAATTGCGCATGCATAAAATAATACTGCTCTCTTACCTATTATTAAAAATGCATACATGTATGTAAAAAAAACTTTACACAATGACAAATCTATGACCAAAATTCCTGACTTGGGACTGGCACATGAGACATGTGGTGGGGTAATATGTTTAGTGGGTTCCCAACCCTCCCCAACGAGTTGTGAAAGGCAAAATTATAAAAATAAAAAAAGCAGTAAGCGGCGAACTATAAAAAATCAAACAGAAAGTCACCCAATCCGTCTAGAGAGTACCTAAATTACAGTAAATATACTTAAAAACAACATGCAGAAAAGAAGATACATCGCTAATGAATGCTCGCAGTTTTGAAAGCTAGCTCACGATGAGATTCCGGATGATAAAAAATCAAGCCTCTCAACATGAGATGTCATCAATCACAGCAAGTCTGAAAATTTATTACTGTGTTGTCAATAAACGTGAAGAAAGACAAGATGGAAGCAATGCCAAATGTATAAATATTTGTGTAATGATGTACCCCGAGGTCAAAATTGAGGGAAATTAATATCTCCACAAACACAAACAAGTTTAAATGCTTCGACTAAGTCAAAGTTGTAAATCTTGTAGATAAGTTTGTTTAACGGGACGGTGACATTATCTTGAAATTTGTAATCTTTATATGAAATGCTTTCATTGAACATAGGATGTGATAGCCCTTGTATCAAAACTCTTTATTCGCAGCCGTATGAAAACTTTGTAATGGTTATAACTTTTCTAAAAGAAGACCATGTTGCCAAATTGTATTCTGGGCACCGGAGAGGTCTCTAGGGCGCGACCCAATGAGCAGGCCCAGCGCGATCCACAAGTGGCGGATATGGGGATCCCTCTCGTTTAGAGGCTGCCAGGTTATAATACGGAAACCTAGGCCGTGTACCATAGTGGGTGACGTGTTTCGAGAATGCCACGCTCTTTGCACGTAATCCCTTTTGTAGATTACGAAATACCGCTACTAAAGGCTAAATTTTAATTTTAATTTTTTTTAAAAAAAATTTTTCGCTAAAAAGGAATTTTATTTATTGCAGCATATGTAAGAACAACAAGACTTATTGAATGGCCAGTTGACTTATCTTTAACGTGACAAGAACGTGGTATATCAACAAATAAAGGATACGCTTAAATGTCCCGTCCGAGACACTGTATAGTAACTTTTAATTTCCGCCCTAACAAAGGACGCCCCTCATAGGCAGTTCTCATCCTATTAGTGACACCTAGTATACAATTATGATATCTCAATCCCCTCTACCCTTGGGATGGTCGAGTCCATTTACACCACAGCCATTTGGTTGGCGCTCTTGTTACTTTCTTGCAGAAAAATCCAACGACTCCGGTGGCGTATAGAAATTTTGCGTTCAGTTACTCCGGCGGCAGGTAAAACCCCTGCTAAGTGACGGATATATAAATTCTCGAGAGAAACAGGGGTAAATAAATAGGCTACTCGGTTTTCTCCGCGAGGGGTAGAACACCCATTTAATGGCGTCCGTTTGTTTGGCGGGATGTATAAATTCTCAACCAAAGTCATAATTTTCTGAGATGACATACAACTGGTGGTACAGATTTGGTCAATGACACGATTTCAGTACTTTAAAGACCCCTCTGCAACAGCTCGTAATGGGTGGTCGTTTGTGGCCAGTTGCTTAGGCTAAATTACGGTCCCAAACCAAACAGTCCCAATTTGGCTTCCTGTGGATAGAACATTTCCTAACCCCCAGACCACACCGATCATAATTGTTTTTCTTCGTCCTCGTCCTGAATTTGCATGAAATATTTGCCGCTGGAGGTTAAGCAACAATCGACCAATCAATCAACCAATTAATCGTGCAAAAAAACGTATATCTTCAGAAATCTTGAACTTGAAAACATAAAAATTCAATTACCTTGATACAGTTAACTGTGCAAGAACGTGACCAGAAAAAAAAGCAAAACATTATCCATACTTAAATTATACAAGTTATAGCAGCTTTTGTGATTAAAGCTGTCTGCATATAACAACATGTCAATTTTTTCTGTGATGAAACAACAAACCAGGACTATAAGGGTAGTGTTGTGTGATAAAACAGTAAACTAATATTATAAGGGTCGTGATAACTTTTCGTTCGATTTAACATTAGAGGAATGACCGTCAGGTCCATTGTGTGTGTACCTTGAATGTAAAGTAATGTTTTGAGTCGAAAATATGCATCAGTTTCATTTAATTGATTGCAGCCATATAATGCAAAAATTACGACATTGTGCACAAACTGACTGGTTTTTCAAGTAAACATGAAAGTCATCTCTCCGGATCTACGACGGGTGCCTCTAGTAGAGGCATTTGCTTACCGTTCCGGAGCACATAAACTTACCTTAGTTTTTGTAGGGTTTGTGTTAGTATAGCTTTAGTTTTTCGATGAGTGTTGTGCGTACTATGTTTGTCTTTCGTTCCTTTTTTCTTGGTCACGGTCTTGTCTGTCTTCTGATTCGACGATTTCTGTCTGCCTCTTTGGTATCTTCGAATTCTTTTTCAATTATGAAATGTCCACAAGTTAATTTAGTTTTAAATCTTGTAACCCGTAATATGTTGTAAACCATGCTGTATTTAACATTTTTGATAAATTATGTTTGAGTGTTATACGTTTGTTAAGCATGGAAGTTGGGTTTTATAATAATTAAAAAATGACTTAATGTGCTTTTGGTAAAAGTTTTAAACGAATTAAAAAAATGCGTTCAATGCCCATTCAAAACTATTATGGTAATAAAAAGCAATTCGTACATTGATCTTACCATGATTCAGCTTATATGAACCGTTAAAAATGTCCTTGAGGGCTTCCATATATCAAATTTTAGAAATGGCATTCATTGCAAGGAACGTGCGCAAACGCTCTATTGAGACGACATTTACTTGGTATTAAACGACGATGTTGTTCAAAATGCGCTTGAAATTTCTCAAAGAAAAGGAAATTGTAAATGTAATCTTATTATAGCGAAAGGAAAAAAGGGCTCGTTTTAGGGCTAGCCAATTGGTTAAGTAACAGGAGAGCATAGAATCTCTTTGAAATTCTGGTTTATTTGTTCTTTCAGTACCTCAGTCAGAACCAGTAGAGACTTGTACTGGAGATATAAGGGTTCTCAATCAAAACCAAGGATTTATCTTAAGTCCACGGTATCCCGATATAGCATTAGTATCCTGCTCATGGCGAGTTTCAGTGCAAAGTGGTCAATATGCTGTAGTAAAATTACACGACTTAGAAAGACCCAAAGTAGACCGTGACAGTGGTCTTCAAATTAGAACTAGCCAATCTTGTCCAAACGACTCTATACCTACTGGTTTGATATATGAATTTACCGACAATGCCAATGTTTATAAAGCATGTGGAGATGTTGATATAGATCTCATTACCAATGGGATATCAGGGCTCCGTTTTTGGATATCCTATGAAGGTATGTATATTTAACTTTTCATATCACATTAAATATCCCCAGTGCATATGGAATGCTATTTGGTGGGCTATTGCGATGCGTTCAACGTCAATTTTAAAATTATGTTGGGAAATTAACATCATATTACATTAAACAATCTGCTTTTGTCTTTTACAGCCATTCACCGTTTGGATGGGCAGGTATTGAAATGTAAGCGTTAGAATTCAATGGTAATAAAAAGTGTGGACCTATTTTAGTCCATTCTAGCTCACCTGGCGTCCGTCATCTTTTACATTTACATCTTCTCCTCTAAAATTAATAGGCCAAATATAACCAAATTTAAGAAGACGCAACCATGGAACGTCCTTTACAAAGTATGCTTATATTGTCCTTGTCGGATTATTTTTGTGATTGTCTGAACATCTAAAAAATCTGAATGTTTGGAACCAGAACCGAACAATATTTTACAGGAAGTACCTATGAAGGTCTTTTTTACAAAATTTCTTCTTTTCGACTCGATCATGTTTGTGACTATTATCAAACTCGAGCATTCTAATAGAATGTACACGTATATACATGTACATTAGCAAGCTTTCTGTTCCACATCAAATCTAGCCTAAACCATCAGACATTCGTGGACTGCGTTTTTTAGTTTAACTCTTTTCCAGGCGATTTTTAGTATGAAATACTTCAGATTTAACCGATTGTTTTCCCTGTCCGTATTTGACTTAAGTTGACTTATCATTACATGTATGTTGTAAACTTAAAACCTGTCGGAGTTTTAAAAATTCCCATAGAAAATTTTTGCGAAATTAAAATTTTTAATGGAAACTATTATTTAATATTTCCAGTTTTACCATTGTATTCTTCACACCCAAGGGAATACAAAACGACATATTCATGTCCTGCTGGTACAGAAACAGAACATGAAGTTCAACGAGCGCATGTGATGCCACCTGGTGTTCCACCTATTATTATTACAAGAAAAATAAGCGTGTTAAATACAAGTAAGTGTCTGAAAGGTGATGTTTATCAATGTGAAAATACTACAGAAATACATAGTTGCTATCTATCCGAGTTTTAACTTCAAAAGTGCGCGGAGTCTAAAGTTATTTATTTGTTTTATTTTACTTGTCGTCACTTTTTAATGTAAATTTCTGATTTTCAAAAGGTAACCCTTTGGACTTGTCCTAGTGATGAATTTTCAGATTTCCTTTAAAATTTGTAAAATGTGTACGTTTTGTAAACTTGAAGAGCGTTTGTTTGCCTTATTTGAACATATTTACAATTCTTTACTTTATTTTTCTAAGTTCAATTTTTTCATGTCTTTTATTTTCAGCATTGCATATTGACAATGAAACAGTTATAAACAAAATAGAGACCAGATCAACGAACAGCATAAATACTGCGGAAAGAATGAGTAAGTTAAGTTCTATGCAGAAATAATAAAACTCTTACAACTACAACATTAAAAATAAAGAATAATAACATTCATGACAACAGATCCAAAACTTACTCAAATAAAACCATGAAAAGAAGTGTAATGCCATGAAAATAGTTAGAATATGAAATACTTCAGCTTCATTCTTCTCATTACTTGCCCATGGACAGCAGATCTTTATGAAACTTAGTAGGATGACTCCTTGCGTCCATTGCAATTGACTATTATGACCTGGTTTCTCACCTTTACGTCCTTAAATCGAGAAATCGGGGCATAATGTAAAACATTTAAGATCAGGCGAGAACTCGTCAGACACAAATGGAATAGTTCAAATAATGACACTTAACTGGTTTTGTGACATTTTATTGACAAAACATAAATTATTCCAGACCCAAAGGCCTGTGATATCTACAAGTAAATTGACTGCAAAGCAAACATTACAAATGATTGTCACAATAATACATAGTGTATCGATGGAAATGTGATTTATGATATGTCTGTCCATGAGAAACAGTTCAAAACAACTAAAAAATCTATGCTACCTTTAAGCCTCCGACAAGGGAAAGTGATACAAGCCTTAGTGCATGCTATAAAAAAAATGTGATGCTTTTCATGTGAACAAAAGGAAAAATAGTCGACTGATTAGGATTTCAATGAAAACCGAGTAACTCTTAAACACAAAATCAACGACATCCAGTGGACAAGTCACTGGTTTAGGAAGTCCCACAAAGTATTTGGCGGGGATAAACATATTTGTGAGTGCTCAACACTCTGACATTTTGGGACAATGGTGTGACAAAATTGCAAAAACAAACAAAAGTATTGGATTTAATTTAAGTCGATACATAGTACAAGACGATCTTTTATAATTTTTCAGTATTTTACGTTGCTATTGCCATTGCCTTCCTCAGTTTACAAGCTCTGATAGTTGTTATAGTTGTCTGTATCAGGTATGTAAACTGAAAATGGAATTTTACAATCTATTCACTATAGAGAATCATTGAATCTTAGATCTGATCATAATTTGTAAAGATGTAAATATAACTTAAAATACTTAAATATTTTTTTTTGCTACGTAGATTCATTTGCGCATTGCATATTTAAAGTTTTAGAAAACCTTTATTTTGCAATAAATGAGATATCCGCTTTTTCTATTTTGAGGATTTTATAAAGTATACTAGTTTTATCTTTATGTATGTTTACCTCATATATGTTCTGGCTTTTTAAGCTGAATAGTTAGTGTAATTGTTGATTAAATATAACATTTATAATTCCAGACGCCAACGACATTTGAAATCAAACGGACCAATCATTGATCATTCTTCAATACCTACCACATATCCCACATCGTTCAACTCCAATCGGCCACTTCCACCGCTGCAGTCTACTCATGTACAATTGTCAAATTCCCCTTCGTTAATGGACGGTTATGGTGTAGTCGCAGATGAGATAGGTGGTTGTTTTGAACAAAGTTCCGACTCAGCTGCCTATGCGGAAGTCGACGACACGTTGCCAATTCGGCCGACGAATTTCAGATATAGCATAGAGAGACCAAGGCTACACGAACCCATTGAAAATGTATATTCTGAATTGAAAGATCATGATAGAAACGGATATTGTGAAATAGCTGATCCAGTTTGGCACAATGTTATTTTGTCCCAAAATGACCAAGCTAAATTGTTAAAGGGAGATAAATCGAGGCGAAGCCAGTTATCAAATCACAGCGGAAAATCAAGACCGCCCTCCTTTGACGGGCCGTTTGCCCATTTTAATGGAAAAGAAAATAGAAAATCACAGCCAAGCGAACAATCAGATTCTGATGACAGTTTATTTGGTGATGAACAATATGACTATATCGAGTCAGCTCACGTGTAATGTTGTATATAACATGTTTGGATTCATGTGGACTTTTAAAAAGTTTGTTTTAATTAATGTGGGAATTTAATTGACTTTGCCATATAAATTGCTGTTTCTATGCATGATGCAGTTGATAAAACGTGTGATACATTGAATAAAACGTTCCCGATGATGTAAACGAAATTTGTCTCTTTACGAAAATTAATAAATGGTCGAAATTCTAGTGTATACGGTTCATACACAAATATTAGTTAAGTGACAAAAGGAATGAATACTTTGAACTTCACAGCATACGATTTTTACTCACTTGTTTTGTATTAAAATATATATTTTTTCATTTATTGCCAAATGTGCAACAACAAAACCAAAATTGTTACAGATAATAAAATTTGAATTCTTATGCAAATAAACAACGATGTGTAGAGAAAACCAAACACACAACAAGGGTTAACTTTGGACTAACACATGAACAGGTAACCATATGGAGAAATGAAACGTACTGTCGAGCAAGCAGTAGTTCATCACACAAAAAACTCAGTCATCAAATGTCTATGGTTACTTTTCTGATGAATTATAACTAATTTCCAAAGCTATTGCAGTCGCAGTGCCAGAATGAGAGATGAAACACATTCTCTTTGTTTTCATCACTTACTTAACCTCACAGGTGGTAGTTACTTTTAGTTTATTAGAACATCAAACAATCTGTACATTCGAAGTGAAAAATCAGACAGATTACATAGATTACATTAATGTTGCTTTGCTCGTGAAAACAATTATTCATCATTAAAGTAATATGAATGCGGCTTCTTACTTTCCTTTGCTCTAATTCGGAAAAATTCTAATAGCACTCTTTACTGGATATGAT
>JAULBM010317000.1:0-13765 GCA_032357055.1 Geukensia granosissima | reverse complement strand
GCGGAGAAGCAGCATATACCAATTTTAATGTCTTTGGTTTTACCCGGCCGGGGATCGAACCCACGACCTTCCGCACTTGAGGCGAGCACGCTAACCAGTACAAAACGCAGAGGCGGTACTAATTTACATAAATAAACCTCTGCACTTTGCACACCATTTATATGGTCCATAGGTGGCACATGTAATATTTATTATGTGGGGAAATAATATATTTGTTACAAGATATTGTATAGATATACTTTTAAGTTTTATTGAAATACTACAGCATGGTGCATTTATATTTCTTGTTGGCAGAATTAAAACTTTTCTCTTAAAGGTCTAAAAAACAAAGTAGACACTGTAAAAAATTATGGGAGCTGGGGTATGTTAATAGTGATATTTGACCAGGATTCTTGTTTAAATTGACAAGCACAAGAGATTAAAACAGATTCATTATAGCTGTTAGCTTCAGTTCCAATTAAGAACATATTTTTTACATTATTTCAGGCTAATATTTTGAAAGACTGTGGGTCAGATGATATATGCATTCCAAATCTGTCTGTTATACCATACGAGTAAGTACATCAATACACAATCAGGATATGAATATGAAAAGATATGGTGTAAATGTCAGAGAGACTGCATTCCAACCATGAGAAAAAGAGAGGGAATTAACAAATCTAGAGGTCTCCATAAGGAAAACATTTCGGTCAGCTAAGAAAGGATTTACAGTATAATTTGTACTATAAAATATTGGCATACATTTATTGCAAACTAGTCTGGGTAATATAGGATATAAAACAAAACAAACTCAGACAAGGGGGTTAACTCTTGAATAAGCTACAATTTTAGTTGAGATTTTGATATTTGGAAGTCCCAGTATCCACTAGACTTTTAAGGCAGTCTGTCTGGCTTTGGATTACAAAGAAGGTGAAATTGGATGGAATTTTTATGCCCCAACCAAATGCTGGAGGATGTGTTCTTTTTTTAATTAAGGTTTGCATTATGGTGCATTACTTAAATACAACAATTGATATAAAAGCATTGAACCAGTAAGCATGGATAGTATGGTCACAAGGATACAGTAGGGCTGTTTTAATAAGGTTTTTCTGGCCTATATTTCCCACTTTTGTGACTGAAGTCCATTTCTTCAAAAGTGCATATTTTTTATATTATACTGCAGCTGGACCATTTCCTGTTGACATTATTTCCTAAATATAGTAACAAAGTGATATTTTGTACAACGTCAATTTCATTTCCTTTACTGCCAGGAGCTCATTGAGGGACAAAAGAAATTTATAATTATGTTAATTAATATTTTATAGTAATCTTAATATTTTTATAGCTGCAATATAAAAACAATATAAGGTCAATGTCTGAAAAATATCAACTTGTTTGTATTTGGCACGAAACTGTTGAAGGCTCGGTAAACCTCGCTCTTCCCCAGTTTCTTAGCCTCATACAAAAAAGTTGATATTTTTCAGACATTGACCTAATATTGTATATTGATGTGACTAGTCCTTCGATAATAGCAATGCTTTTGTGGCTAAATTATTTGGTAACAGAGTATTTAAAAGGTTTTAATTTTTTGTAGACTCACAAAACAAGTAACAATAGGAAAATCAGACAACATTGACTTTATCATCAACTTGGCCAACCGTGGTGAAGATGCCTATGAATCTGTATTATATATAGACATGCCCCCAGGTGTGTCTTACAGTGGAATCAGAAATCAAGTGGTAAGTTTTATGTACATGCATTTTTAAAATGCACATTGTAGTCTGTACAAGAGGGTTAAGGTTGTAATCCGAGAGAACATTCAAATTGTGGTCCCTGTTCAAAAATATTTGATACACTTTTTCATTATTTGCAAAACATGACTTTGCTCAATGAAAAACAGAAAACCAACCACAACAGAAAAATAAATAAAATTTGCAGGGCATGCTGGAATAATTTATTACAACCTACAGACTTTAAAATTACAATACAAATTTTTTTACTCAATCTATGAAGCAGAGCAAAAATAAAATAGTCTGGTTGCCACAGAAGAGAAAAGCTGTAGAAACTTTTTTTTAAAGTCCTTAGAAACTTGTACAAATTAATTACATGTTTATAATAGTACAAAGAGGGATATATTGGTGCAACATGTTTGCAGTTTTTTATTTTATGTTTTGTCATGCTGAAGGGGTGTTATTGATCAAAATGCAAATTACAAGCCAAATTCTTATTTTTCATTCCACATGAAATTACATTTTATTTTTTGTTTGTCTGTGTATGGTTCTCCCTGTACTACCCCCTACAAAGCACAATTTTATTTAATTTGAACAGATATTTCAAATAGAAATACTTGTTTATTTTCTGAGAGAAAAGGGATAGGGCTTTCTTGTCTTTATGTAAGGTCAAAATTTGTTATGTTTCAGAATGCCCCATCCTGTGATTGGTTAGGCAGAAACAACAACACATACAATTTGATCACCTGTGATATAGGTAATCCATTCCCAGCTAGAGGAAAGGTAGGTTATAGAACTCTTATACTTGAAAATGGGAAACGTATTAAGATACGGATATTAAGCTGGTTTTCCTTGATACTTTATTATTTATTTGTTTGCTATTAAGAAAAAAGTTTCTTTCTGGCAAAATTCCAGTATATTTGACCAGTAGTCTTGAAACTGTAATATCACAGATGTGTTAGATTTACTGTTTAGAAAAGAATTTGCTCCACTCACAACTCATGGTAATGTTTGTCTCTTATTGTCCAGGTGAATGTTTCACAAAAGGTCATAAATGTTACAATTGGTCATAACTAATATAGGTAATATAGAACTTACGAGTAGTTGTAAGTCTTTTGTCTTTTTGTGATACATTCACACGAATGGTCATGGCTTTCTATCTTTCTATGGATACGCAGAACTCTACCATCAAAATAATATCAAGCATTACACCAATGATATATAGAGCTGGAATTCTGTTAAAATTTGGTTAAGGATCCAATCCTAACAAATGGTACTGGAATATGTCTAATTTTCAAACATTTCAGTCTAAAACTTCTATCCCTTGGTAGACAAAGAAATTTTACATTGTTATTTACATGTTATTAGTAATGTGAAAGGAGTAGGTCCGGTAAGGACCGTTTTTGACCTCAAATTTTAGGTTCACTGACGAAATATTTTGACCTCTTTTTAAACACTTAAGTGTCTATTTCATTTGAATCAATTATTTTATGTGAAAGATTTTAACTGATTTAGTCATTAAAATCGATCCGATTCAAGCTCAATTATGAAAAATCTACCAAATATGTCGAAAAATGTCACTTTTCAGATTGTTTTTGTCAAAAATGAAAGTGGCCACATCCGTGTTCATCAAAAACCTTTATATATGTTATGTATTATCATAAAATACAACTCACAATTCAATATCAAAGATGAACACGAATGTGGCCACTTTCGTTTTACACGAAAACCATCTAAAATTTAACTAAAATGATAGAATTGTGAAGATTTCAGTAATTTAGCGTGACTAAACGGTGCTAGTACTCGGTATATGTGCATTGTATTGCCAAAAAACAACCCATATTTATATATCTTGCCTAACTCCACTGTAGATATTTTAACGTAGTTTGTATCTTTCAATATACAAACACCTGTTCTGTACATAATTCGATGGCAACAGCAACAAATATAATCTGCAGCATCCCTTACTTTCCTCAAAAATTTTGTTACCATTATGTCTGACAATGATCTTCTTTTTTGAGATGCATATTTCTTATTATACTTTCTCCGTCTTTGACTTTTTTCACTTACACGTTTTTTCGTGCCATTTTAAATTATCTTGGAACTGACATAATATTTTCTGTCTTAACAACTTAAGATGGGTCATTGTTTTTTAATACCCTTTAAAAATCTTTTAGGAAGCGCATTCAACTTCCATCAATCAAACATTCTTTTATCAGTGGTAGTAACATGAGTAGAGCTGATGGGTTCTCAGTTTCAGTTCAGTTATTTTATCTTAAAATTTCTGTTCCAATACTTTCAGTTTCAGTTACAGTTCCAATACAATCATTATCATACATCCTTTCCAAACAGAGCTAAATGATTGGATAACTAGAGGTTTTTAATTTTGTCATTTTCTTAAGAATAGTTGAAGTTTTCAAATAATTATATAAATTCATGTATAAAAAGTTTTCTGCAGGAATTTACAATTTACTGCTTATTGTCTTTTTATTTTCCATAATTTAAAGAATGTAAAGGTTCACGTGAAAAGGCGTTTTCTACATACTTTGTCATTTTCTATTTTGTTTATTTTCATCTATCAATGATTTCTTACACCTAATTTGAAATTATTTCATTTACCTTATTATCTTCAATTTCTCCTTCTTCTGTTCACTCTGTAAGAGATTGTAAAAGTAATAAGTAATCATATACATTGTAACTGCATAATATTGTCAGATGATGGTAAAAATTCCAAACCAATTTAAAAAGGGCACAGTAAAAAAAGAGCATCCACATTTGACCTGTAAAAATCTCAATCAAACCAACTCACAATGTATGTAAATTCAGTGAAAGTTGGGCATATAAATTCCGTAAAATTGTGCTTTTGGACCTTGATCTAAAACAAAGATAGTAATATTTTGCAAAGTTCGATAAAAACATTTCCATGATTTATCTATAAAAGTGTTAAAATTGATGGTGGAGTCCCAGTGCAAGGGCGGTCTTGTATTCAATATGAGGAATTATTTTCTCTTCATTATTCAAGACCTCATGGCATTTTTAAGATATTGTCTCATTTACATTTACTCTATATCGTTTCAATTATTATCTTTAATATATACAAATGTTCCAATTCTTGGGAAAACATCTTGAACTTTACATCGCTAACAATACATGACAGTCAAGGATCCCATTTATATACCTATTGCAGTAAGAAATTTCATCATGTTTGTTTTATTTATCAAAATAGGTAAACATAACAAAGAGAACAGTGTTCCGAAATCCCCCGCCGCTCCAGCATTGTCATACAAGTTTTTTTTTATAACAAATATATACGAATTTAAATGAAAACACCTTTAATGTATAATTGAGTTAAAGGTACTGTTGCAAATCATTTCTATATTATATGTAATAAATATCTTAATATTATAATTTATGAAACATAATCCGGAGAATAGCTAAAAGTAAAATGAACCATTAAAATTAAAAAAACAAACATAATTTAAATTATTTACAAACTAAAAGAACAAAAATAAAATATATATCAAACTCACAAATAATAAAAAACACATTAAATTACCCTTGCCATTAAAGAGCTCATTTATACCTCGTCGCGCGATTTTCGCCTTCCAATGGCTTCCATTGTTTGCGATAAAAACGTAGGATACTGTAAAACCTATTGTATTTTGGGTATTTTAAAAAATATTGATTTTAATTCTGTGACTGTCGTGCCACTATCACATGATTGTCGCGAGACTGCCGCACAACCAACGATTTTTAAGGTTTAAATGAGCCCTAAGTACAAAGGATCATGGTCTTAAAATTTCATAACGATCTGTCATGTACATTTGTACATTTGTCAAATCATTTGTAGATTATTCAGTTATTCATCAATAATTGATTTGTCCACAGATGAGGCCAAAGAAGAAGACTGCGCCATACCATAATACGACCTCATTATTTGTTTCCGGTCGTATAAAAAGTAAAGTAAGTTTAACAAATCAATTAAATATAGTTTCTTACATTGTTACAAGTGGATTATTGGATGACTCCCATCGAGAGAGTTAAATTACGAAATTTTAAGCCCCGAGCCTTGGTGAGGGTCTTCAATTCTGTAATTTAACTCTCGAGATTGGAGAAATCTGATAATCCACAAGTAATAATGTAAGACGCTGTTTCTCTAATTTTAAAAGCGGTATATTTTAATTGGTGCATCAAATTCTCCCAACATCGCCACTTGTGTATTTGACGTCACTATGCAATATCGACGACGTTGGTGACGTCACAGTGGAATTTCAACCAATCCGTATCAGAGAAACAAAAACTCTCTAGAGAGATTATCAATTTTTCTCACATAGGTCCGCAGATGTAGAATTCGCATCAAAATTAGAGAATGTTATTTCTACAGTAATCATGGTAATACATGCAATTAATTATAAATGAGTACCTGACACTGGTAATACTGCTACTACAGCGGATCAACAATACAATTATCAAAAATAAAAGTATTAAATAAAATACTGTAATAAATATAATTGTATTGCTGCATTCACACTGCATTTCCTCTGTAATAAATAAATCAAATTACTTTTTGAAAAATTCTCCTGTTGAACTATATGCAAGATTTTATTTCTAACAAGAATTTGCTGGAAGCCACCAGGAATTTTTATTTTTTTCAAACCGATTGACCATCACTAGCAAGGGGGTCATGATAGTAATCACTATATGCAGACTCTTTCACCAGGGGCAGGGGGGGCTTGCCAGTTAATCGAGAATTGTTGTTCGTAAACTATTGCTAATAAAGAATGTGATTTTTTTCAAAATGCGAAATGAGACATTTTCAGTCATCTAAAAGGGTCGAAAGTCCTGTTGAAAAATGTTGGCCACACTTCAAACTTTCATTTTCAATAATTTTCAAGCTTATAACCTTTGATTGTATTGAGTTATTGCCCTTATTCAAAATTTTTATGTGACCATTACTACGACACCGGAAGTAGACATTTTTGAAATTTTATTTGAAATTAATCGTTCAATGGACAATTGCAAGTGTTTCCACCTTACAAATATCACCGCTCATAAAGGATAAAAAAGTTAAACTAGACGCAAGTTGTCGGAAACGACAGCTATCCCCGCATCCTGAAAAGCCTAACACGGCTGTCGTACGTAGCCAGGATTGATTTTGTCCAAAAATTTGTCAAAAGATAAAATTCAGTATTTCTCTGAATTAATCCTTAAAATTTTTTTTATTCAGGAGTAATTTCAGACATTTTACCAATGTTAGAATAACATTTTTTGGAAGTCTGTTTGTTCCAAATTATAATGGTGCAGGTCGTTCATGCGATTCCAAAAATATATGCTTGCTAGGTAAAATTCCATAAAATTATAGTCTTGGAGTAGTTGCAGGCATTTTTTCAAAGTCGGAATAACATTTTTTGGAAATCTGTTTGTTCCAAATTATAATGATAATTCATGTAATTCCAAAAATATATGGTTGCTAGGTAAAATTCCAAAAAATTAAACTCTTGGAGTAGTTGCAGGCATTTTTTTCAAAGTCATTAGGGGTGAAAAGATTAATCGCAAATTCGATAAATCACGATACTTTTGTTCACGTTACGACACGATACATTTCACTAAGATTTCGATATGATATGATACAGCTAGAAATAATCCTTTTTTTTCAATTAACTTATAAAAGTTAATTGAAATGACCAAAAATAAGAACCTATCTCAAGGTGGAAAAATCTTTCTTCAGCTTATAAATATTACATCAGGAATGAAACCAGGCTGCAGAAAACCTCATCATTTAAGAATATTTATCCAAAATCAGTGAAGAATTAAGAGAAAATATGCGATTGTGTATAGTATCGAAATGTATCATATCGTCAACCATGTATCATGATGCATATCGTATCGTGGCTTAGGTGTATCGTTACAGCCCTAAAAGTCGGAATAAAATTTTTTGGAATACCATTTGTTCCAAATTATCAGGATAGTTCATGTGATTCCAAAAATATATAGTTGCTAGGTAAGATTCCAAAAAATATAGTTTTGGAGTAATTTCAGATTTTTTACAAAAGTTGGAATAACCTTTTTTGGAAATCTGCTTGTTCCAAATTATAATGATACTTCATGTGATTCCAAAAATATATGGTTTCTAGGTAAAATTCCTAAAAATTATATTATAATCTTGGAGTAATTTCAGACATTTTACCAAAGTCCGAATAACATTTTTTGGAAATCTGTTTGTTCCAAATTATAATAATACTTCATGCGATTCCAAAAATATATGGTTGCTAGGTAAAATTCCCCAAAATTATAGTCTTGGAGTAGTTTCAGGCATTTTACCAAAGTCGGAATAAAACATTTTGGAATACAATTTGTTCCAAATTATCAGGATAGTTAATGTGATTTCAAAAATATATGGTTGCTAGTTTAAATTCCAAACGTAGCTGCAGCCACCGCCTGCCAAGTTCGCCTCGTATCCCCGCTTGTCGTATTCCGCTGTCAAAGCCTGAGTTAACTTTGCCTGAATATTTAAATATTACAATAACTACCGTCTGATAGGCTTTCATATACAATTCAGAAAAAAATTCATTAAAACTGAAATTATACTGTTGACAGTCTAAAATATAACAGTGAGCCCGATTCAATGAGTCAGGAAATATAGGTCAAAGTGACCAAATTTTGGTGGGATGCTGACAGACTCTCAAAGACGCATCCACATACCAACTTGCATGATGGCAGGTCACACAGTACCTGAGAACTTAACTCAGACGTAAAATAGAACCTGAATCAATGAAGCATGAAATGTAGATCAAAGTGACCTAATTTGGGTGGGATGCTGACAAACTCCCAAAGACGCATCCACATACCCACTTGCATGATGGCAGGACTCACAGTACCTGAGAACTAAAACTCGGACATAAAAGTGAACCTGAGTCAATGAAGCATGTAATGTAGGTCAAAGTGACCTAATTTGGGTGGGATGCTGACAAACTCCCAAAGACGCATCCACATACCCAATTGCATGATGGCAGGTCTCACAGTACCTGAGGCTGAGAACTACTGTAAACTCGGACGTAAAAGTGAACCTGAGTCAATGAAGCATGAAATGTAGGTCAAATTGACCTAATTTGTGTGAGATGATGACAGACTCCCAAAGACGCATCCACATACCCACTTTCATGTTGGCAGGTCTCACAGTACATGAGAACTAAACTCGGACGTAAAAATGAACCTGAGTCAATGAAGCATGAAATGTAGGTCAAAGTGATCTAATTTGGGTAAGATGCTGACAGACTCCAAAAGATGCATCAGCACACAAGTTTTCATGATCATAGGTCTTATAGTATGAGATTTCACGTCGGACCTCAAACTTATTGGAAGTCATTCAATCATGAAAAATAGGTCATGTGACCTAAATATTTTGGGAGAATGGTTGTCGCATCATATGCATCTGCATACCAAGCAACATTCTTGTAGGTGTTTTGGTTCCTGAGATACGACTCAGGACGCGGACGCGCACGCCGAGGGTACTCAGATAGTCCCCCTCTTCTTCGTAAAGGCGAACTAAAAAATTAAAGTCTTTGAGTTGTTCCAGGAAATTTACCAAAGTTGGAACCATAGTTATGTAATCAAAATGTTCCAATAATATAGCTCATGAATAACTTATAAAAAAATATTTATGATTACTAACCAACATTTCAAAAAAAATACCTGTCTTTGACATTTCCAGGAAATTTACCAAAAAATGGAACCGAAGCTTAATTCTGAAAGCATCTTATGCATCAATGGATTAAATGCACCTAATTTTTACTAAATCAAAACAATTCAATCCAAAAAAGTATAAAAGTCACAATGTATAAAATAAAAATGCATTTAACCCTTTTGGGCCTCTTGTTTACATTAAATATTTCCAAATTCCGAAACCTTGATGCTCATCTACAAGCTATATGCAACCATTCTATAATAGAATTAAAAGTGTAAACCTAAAATTGCAGGAGGAGTTCAAGTCACAAGGTTGATATTAGAAAATTGTACCCTTTGGGGCCTCTTGTTTGCATTTGGAACAATTTCAAAATTCCGAAACCTTCATGCACATCTACATTCTATATGCAACCATTCGGTAATAAAATTAAAAGCCTGCCTTCAAAAATAAATGAGGAATTTAAGCCACAAGTGTGATGGACAGACGGACAGACGGGGGAACGACAATATATCCCCGACCTTTCATTCGAAGGTGCTGGGATAAAAATCCCCCAGGCCCCCCTTTGATAAAAATATGATACACCAAAGTTGTGGTATTCTAACAGATTGTAGGTCATATTTATGAAAATTTATGTAATTCAAAGTTTCCATCTATCTATAACTGATTTTGAAATATACCAAAAAAAAACCACTTTTTTCGGATTCCGAAAACGGTTTTTGGACCTTAGGTCCATAACGGTTGGTCCAATAATTTCGGACCCAATACACCAAATGTAGATCTTTATAAAATACACATTTTCTCCATTACATTTTATTAGCTATCTATTACAGTTTCTGAGATATGATTAAAAAATACATGGTTGATAAGGAAATGATTATGTTGCTAACGACTTAGAACTTTGATCTTGATGTCAAATTGTAGGTTATAGTAAGATGAACATTTAAGCAGTTCAAAGTTTCTTTCTGTCTCTTACTGATTTTGAGATATACTCAAAAAACATTATTTTCTGACCCCAAAAACAGTTTTTGGACCCTAGGTCCATAACGGTTGGTCCAAAAATTTCGGACACAATACACCAAATGTAGATCTTTTAGAAATACACGTTTTCTGCGTTACATTTCATTAGCTATCTATTACAGTTTTTGAGATATGAATAAAAAATACATGGTTGCTAAGGAATTGATTATGTTGCTAAGGACTTAGAACTTTGATCTTGATGTCAAATTGTAGGTTATAGTAAGATGAACATTTAAGCAATTCAAAGTTTCTTTCTATCTCTTACTGATTTTGAGATATACCCAAAAAAATATTATTTTTGGACCCTAGATTCATAACGGTTGGTCCAATAATTTCGGACCCAATACACCAAATGTAGATCTTTATAAAATACACATTTTCTCCATTAAATTTTATTAGCTATCTATTACAGTTTTTGAGATATGATTAAAAAATACATGGTTGCTAAGGAATTGATTATGTTGCTAAGGACTTAGAACTTTGACCTTGATGTCAAATTGTAGGTTATAGTAAGATGAACATTTAAGCAATTCAAAGTTTTTTTCTATCCCTTACTGATTTTGAAATATACCCAAAAAACATTATTTTCGGACCCCGAAAACAGTTTTTGGACCATAGATCCATTACGGTTGGTCCAATAATTTCGGACCCAATACACCAAATTTAGATCTTGATAAAATATACATTTTCTCCATTATAAAATATCAGCCATCTATTATGGTTTTCAACATACTGCCTTTTCAAATTTCAAGGTCACCGATTTGGTCGTTCAAGGTCATTGGTGACCTTTGACTCAAGTACCATCATATGTACAAGTATATACCTAAATCCTGTGGTGAAGATCCCAGGTATCTATGACTTACGGTTTCCGAGAAAAATTTGTTTACGTTAAGTGTTAATCTTTAAGGGGAGATAACTCATAGAAAAAATCACTGAATCTTTTCAACCGAAATGTCACAAAGTTGTGTCATATGATACGGAACATTTTCCTAATTACATTTCATCAGCTATCTCTTACGGTTTCTGAGATTCCGTGATTACAAGGTTTTCGGTGAAAGGGGAGGAAACTCCGTATCGGAAAAAAATTCGATTTGCAGGGTAAGATCCGAATAGCCCATTACTTGTTGCGAAACACCATTACGACATGTCGCGAACTGCCGTTGGGAAATTTGTTCGAAAGTTGTCGGAAGAAGAAAAAAAATATTAGACGAAATACAGTAAGGTCTTGCGGAAGGATTCGGGGAAGACCTTAATTATATCTTCATTATAGACAGATCAATAGGAAAGATAAGTCTGGGAATAATTAAAATGTTCATGCTATACTGTATCAGATTAAATTTACAATTGTTTGTTGTATATTTATGTAGTGTAATCTCACAATGCACGCTGACCTTAAAACTAATGATTAACATTTCAGATAAGAATGTGATATTGAGAACAAGTTGTAATCATCTGTTAAATGTCATCAATTATATAATATTGTCTTGGCTGTTCCCGTTATAAAACACACCCATTTTACATACAAATATTACTACTACAGCACAGAAGGAAAGGTGATTCTGGCCTGGGAATATTTAAAAAAAAAATCAATAGATGGACTTATCCGACCATAAGCAAGAATTATATTCGTTTTCTCCAATTTTTTTGGATAACAATAAATATACATACAAGAGTCAAGAAAGAAATACACGTGAAGAAATACCAGTACACGTACACCGGTACACAAAATTACCAAAACATGCATTATCATTCCATTGTTGTGTTAATGCTTATAAGATTAAACTTTTCACCGTTATCTCACCATGCACATTGACCTTAATTAGTAAATAGTTTTACTATTAAATAGCTTACCTGGTAACTCTCGAGCTCTCCTACGTCTGTGTACTTGTCGCTTGTAAAGTCAGCCATTTGTTTTCCGGAAGTGGCTGTTTGCACGCGCTAGCACGAAACCAGGAGTGCACTTTGTCAAAGCTGTGCAATAATGAAGTCAATAAACTAGAATACGATAACTTGTAAAAATCGTTAAACCTAAATGGAAATATAAGATTGATTCTTCTCAAATGCATCCCAAGAGAAGGTCCCCCCCAAAAAACAAACAAAAACCGAAATGTGCGCATTTAAAAAAAAAACCTTATTAAGGTCAAATTTAAGCGCTCCCGCCCAAAAAGAAGATGGCCGACCCTCAATATTAAATTTCCGTAGAGAAATCCAGGGGCAGATAATAGTACGTTAAACGATATTTCATAGCGTAAAACATTAGCCGTTAACTGTGGGGTAAATCATTCTTTTAATTAAAAATAAATACAAAAGCTGAAACGCACAAATAATTTTGTAAAGCTCGAAAATCACCCTCCACAAAAGCCTGACATAGAGTATTGTATATAAATGAAATAAAATGCAAATTATTGTCCTTTCACCGATATAAGTTCCATAAAATGGCCAGGCCATTTTAGGTTTATTGCTAATCTATGACAGTTTTTCTTATATGAATAATATAAACAAACCCAAATTCTTGAAATGCCTTAAAATGTACAAAATTAATAACATTTTATAATTTACTTCCTATTTGAATTAAACAGAATGGAAGTTATTATTGTCTTTTCACAGGTAAAATGCTATAAAATAGTCTGACTTGCGTTTTTTTACAGCTGGTGTATTGCTAATTTATGACAGTTCCTGCTATATGAATAACATAGATATACTTGATTTCAGCTTAAGAATATATGATTTATTATGAAGATCATAGTGAAATATATGAGGGCATTAATCTTGGCAAAAAAGCTCGTTACTGACCAGAGGCGCATCCATACTTTATTTGGAAAAAGGGGGAGGTCCTCTTTTTGTGGACCTCTTAATTTTTCTGGATATGTTAAGGCTATTTATTGCCCAAAACTGATATTTTTTAAGCGTTTTAGCGTTTCAAAGGGGGCGGCCCCCTTGCCCTCTGGATCCGCTCCCGTAAATATTATGCTGTCATTTCATCTCCCATTATATGTTATGGTTGGCCATATTTTTTCAATATATATGAACAAGTATGCCTTTTTAATTAACTAAAATGTTGGGGGGGGGGGGTTGAGAACCGCAGCCGCACATCCAATCCAGCAAATTGCTAAGTTCTCACCCTTCATCCAGACCGTGCCTCTGCCTCCCCTTTTTAATGTCGTTATGTCTACTTTGTTGGGACGAGTGAACGCATTTTCCATATGTTCGTTGTATCTTCATTCTATTATTTTATAATAACGGACCCCCCGAGGGCGGCCGGGGTATAGAAATAGGTAGTTCGGTTTCTCCGCCTGCAGGTAGAACCCCTGCTTAAGGGGCGTCCGTTAGTTCGAGCGGGATGTATAAATACTCG
>JAULBM010316989.1:0-13767 GCA_032357055.1 Geukensia granosissima | reverse complement strand
ATGAAATAATTTTAGCATTTCTTTTGAAACATTATGGCAATTTACATTTATATCAAAATATTCAAATAGCTCAATTACACAACTATACCAAGATGTCTAACTGTCAATATAAAGTCTCTGTGAAACATTATATGCATCTGCTGCTAGGCAATTTTGCAAATTAGACAAACGAAACCAATATTTAATCATATTAAAAAACACTTCTAAAAGCAAGGGGTAGCGACCAAGCTCACCAATTACAGCAATGTTTGTTGAGAAAATTGGCATCTCAAGTAAATATTTACAAATTATAATATGCAATTTTTCTGGTGCTTAATCATCACATAATTTACTAAAATATATTTCTTTAAGTTTTTTTTAATTTTTTTACATCAAAAATACCCCATATTTCACTTCCATAAAGTAAAACCGGTTTTATGGTATGGTAAAAAATATGTAACATGGTTTTAATTTTAGGTTTAAACTGTTCAAACTTTTCCTCAACCTAAAGTATGCTTTAAGGCCCTTTTTATACAAGTCATATTTTGCTTCCTTAAAATTCCCTGAGATACCAAAATTCACCCTAAGATTTGTGTTTATTAAGACACTTCTATCCTTAGGTAAATAAGATATGATATGATGCTGAATTATATTAAGGTAATGTATACATTTGCTTGGCATTACCCGGACAATCGTGGTTTGCTTGAACATTTTGTAGAAGTATCACCCTAAACAAATGTAATTGTCTGTCTCCTTCACCAATTTACAAGATAAAAGAACTTTCACTTAAACCAGTATTAATTCTACAATTCAAGTGTATCATTCCTCTACCAGCTTAGACACTTAAAATGTTATACTATTTTACTGTCTATACAACCGTAAGAAACCTATGAACTGGAGAGTAAATTATCGAGACCGTTGGACTGATAGCTTGGCTTAATTACTTTTTGCAAATAGCAATGTGTTATTTCTTCTAATGGGGAAAGATATTCCAATTTAATAATTCTAGTCCTCATATTAATAATCGAGTGAAACAGAATAGCCGTTTTCCCCGAGTCTGTTTAAAACTGAATTTGTTTAATTTCTGTTGTAATATCTTCAAAAGCTTTCTTTCTCTGATTTGGAAATTTTTATTAAATAAATATACAGTATATGTCTGGTTTTAATAGCTTGTTGTTCGAAGCGGGAGTCTGAGAACTCAAATCAAATCAAATCACATAAAATTTATTCAAAGTCGGTAAAAATGCAAAATATACTACATAAGCTGATGAAGACCTTTTAAAAAGGAATTCGAATATACCAGATGGACAGACAGAAATTGGCAAGTCAGAAGAAAGAAAAGATGGCCAACAGAATGAATCAACGAAATACAAACATAGAACACACAACACTTAACTGAAAACCCTAAAGCTGGAGTAACTTGAACACTACAAAAACAAGGTGAGTTCAGCTGCTCTGGAAGGGTGAGCAAGTTCTGCCCCACTAGTGAATCCGTCAATTACTAAGTTGACAAAGCCGATGTTTGTCAAAATCGATGTTACTCACAAACAGTCTATGAACGGATTTGTAGTAACGATTTGAACTGATATAAGTTGAAGCTATAAACAATACACACACACAAATATAAGACAATGACATAAGATTAGACCTCAGTTGTTGTTCGAGGTCCTAGTCTAAAACTGTTACGAGTTACATTCTTAACAACTCACCCACATCTATGCGGCAATGGAAGTTGGTAGCTGTAGACAGCTCGGTGTGAACATACAGTTCATAAATATTGACGGACACACACTATTAAGGTTTTTGTCAGAAATATTCATATGTCAATTTTAAAAAAATAATGTTTTTAATCTGATTCAATGTTTATCGATTCCAACTAATATCCAAACCTTGAAAAAGATAAACAAAGAACAGAGCACAAAGAAAAAGTCAAAAGGAGTTGCCATTTGTCTAATAGATTTACCCTGAAAAAATGTTCATAATTCACTGATTGACATGAACGGGTTTAAAATAACGATTTTTTTCCTTGTAGCTGTTTCTGTTGGTGTAAGCTGCTTCACCTTGGTGACCTTATCTGCTGAGAGGTATTTTGCTATATGTCATCCACTCAAGTCCCGCACATGGCAGACTCTGTCACATGCATACAAAACCATCATTTTGATTTGGCTCTGTGCACTTTTCCTTATGGTACCAATTGCTGCTGCACAGGAAGTGATTCCTCTGCGAACTGGATACAAGGCATGTCGGGAAATATGGGCAGATAACCTGGAATCGTTGCAGATTACCTATAGCGTTTTTCTTTCTGTAGTTCTGCTCTTAATACCATTAATTATTATGATAGTCGCTTATGGAGCAATATCATTTAGCTTATGGTTTAACATGAAACAACAGATGCAAGATCGAGGTAAATTTAATAACAGGAACTTTTTCATCACCGTTTAATACCACCTTTACCTTAATACAAACATTTATTTTGTCTTGGCATATAGATTTACGCCATATTCCCCGTATTTACGTCGCACGATAGTTACCCACTATGTCTTCTATAGACTGGTCTTATATTTATAAGATACTAACTGGCATTGACTGGTGATATATGCTTTTATTAAAACATTTAAAATGGAAAGATTATCTAGAATTTCAGTAACAATAAGAGGATTTTGATTTACAGAAGTTGAAAATATGTTTTGAACGACACGTTATAGGAGGATGGTGAAGAAATTTCTATTAATATGTTCATTTATCAAATCTAATGTATTTTTGTAATTGATACCTTAAGATTTAAGAGTAGACAGGTTTTAGGTAGAGGTTAAAATAAGTGATAATTGTTAAATAATTTATATCATGCAATCATCTCAGTGTTGCTTTGTCTGTCAACATAGACTTGCTTTAGATAGAGGACAATTTTATTGATAAATGGTTAATATTATATGTCATGTAATCATGTTTGTGTTCCTTTGTTTGTCAACTTATAATTTGTTTTGTTTTTTTTTAATTAGAATCAACAGATACCTTTATATCATCAAACAACGATATACATACCAGCCTACATAAACGAAGTTACAATGGAACAGCAAACATCAGTTTACGACAAACCAATGTCAGATCCACTAATACTTACCGGAAACGTGTTATAAAAATGTTGTGTGTTGTAGTGCTAGAATACTTCGTTTGTTGTTCACCGTTGTATATATTAAACACGTGGAAAGTAATAGATTATTATGGTATTCATACAAGAATATCAGACACAGCATGGTCAATGATATTACTTCTCTTCTATGTTTCATCATGTATCCATCCTATCACTTTCTGTTTTATGAACAAAAATTTCAGGAAATCTTTTTTGTCTGTTTTCCACTGCTTTTTGAGCAAAACCAAACCATTAGGTCGCAGTTGTACAGAAATGACCTCTATAAATTCATCTGCTAATGCTAGTAGAAAGAACAGGCTACAGAAACAGAGTACAGCGGATATGGATGAATTTTAATGATTAATCCCGTGTTATATGGAAAACCTTATAAAAATATGGGACACCGTAGAAAAATATTTTAGGAATGAGAATTGCTGTAATATACCAGGAATGTATTATATATGTTTTCCGGTATTTTAAAACCATATCAATAAGACACATATCCAATTCATTGATATAAATATAATGTTTGAACACACAATATAATACGGTAAGCGTTTTCGGTGATAAATGTTAGTAGAAATGTGATATTAGTTGTGTTTTTGCAATAAATATTATAGTAAATTTGTAACAAGGCTAACATAATCTCTTCTTTGTTTTGTTGTTTACAAGCAAACTTACAATAAAATCCCGAAAACATTAGGTCACTTAATCTCTTTACAAGTGAGGATTGTTTCTAACCTTCAGCAAGTATCTTCAGGTGGATTTTGTTTTGAGTATTCGGAGTTTGTTTTTTTTTTTTTTTTTTGTAAACACTTTCCCGTATGGCTTCCCTAGTAATATGCTTGATTGATTGAATGGTGCTTAACGTTCAGCGGCAAAATATTTTGTGCATAACCAGGAGGAGAGCATGTGAATAATGAGTGAAGACGAATGAACCCTGTTTTGTACTAGACCGACTGAGTCTGATTTTAACGTGCTAGCTCACGAACGCAACAGTCCACAGGAAGACGTGCAACTTTACACAGAAAAATTATTCTGAGCCGACCAATCTATGCTCTTACTCCTAAATGCTGCGTGCTTAGCGGAGAAACAGCAAATACCAATTTTAATTTCTTTGGTTTGACCCGGTCACTGATCGACTCCACGACCTTCTGCAACCAAAGCAAGAAAGCTAACCATTACCTAAATTAGTAAAAAAATGGTAACTACCTGTACTGAAAAAGAAAAAAAATGTTTAGTCTTTCCCCTATTTTCCATAGAAGTATGGCTTCTCTAGTATTATGAACCCTATCTTAACTGAGATTTATGACCGAAATGTTCAGTCTTTACCGTATGATTTCCCTAGTATTATGGTCCATATACCTGTACAGAAAGAGTTAAAACAGAAATATAAAGACTTCACTCACGACTTCGAAGTATTGTGACCTCTTACTGTAACGATGAAGTTTAAGACAGAAATGTTGTCCATAGTTTCCCAGATGGCCTCACTAAAGTTCAGGCTCGTATCTGTTTTGAAAATTGTTATGAAAACATTTTGAGACTCTACCGTATGTATTCCTTGGTAATATGCACCTACTTGATTTGATAAATTTTCAGAACAAAAAATGTTCAGGTTTTCTTGTATCTTTTTCTAGTAAAATGGACTCCAGCTGTACTGATAAAAGTATATTTAGAATGTCCCGTATGACTTCCTCAGTATTATGGTCCATAACTGTGCTCATGACGTTTAAGATAGAAATGTTCAGACTTTCCCGTATGTCTTCACTGGTTTTATGGACCATAACTGGACCGATGATGTTTAAGACAGAAATGACTTTCTTGTATGCACTCTCTAGGTTTGGCCCCTACCTATTCGGTTGAATATGAAGACATAATAGTTCAGACTTTCTCATATGACTTCCCTAGTAATTTGACCCCTACCTGTACTGATGAGGTTTAAGAAAGAGAGATCATCCGCTCTCGTATGGACTCCCTAGTAATATGACCCCTGACAGTTCGGGTGAAGAGGAAGAGTGAAATGTTTATACTTTCCTGTATGGCTTGACTAATATTATGGTCCCTACCTGTACTGCTGAAGCTTATGACAGAAATGTTCATACCTCTAGGTTTTACCTTCCACTATATTATGCTCACTTCTTCCAATAATAACCTTTCAGACAACACATTTCTGTTGATTTAAAACAGTATTTGGATATTTTCCACTTTGGTTGTGGAATTCCTGATATCTTGGACAACAGTAAATACATTACGTATAAAATTTACTGGAGGACGATATAATTCTCTGAATATTAACATCAATATGAATATTATAATATCGAAAAAAATTTTGTCTTTCTATTGCGAAATTTAGCGGTTCATTTCTATATATACTGAACCGCAATAAAAACGTCGCACTCAAGTACAGAATTATAGACATTTATTTTGAAACAATTTAAATTGTACGTAAAATTCATGTTCATATTTTTTTCTGAAAAGTCCATTGTCTCTAGGTTATAAACATTAAATTATGGTCTTATTTAATCAATACCACAGAAATTGGATGTTTTAATCACATGAAAGTTAGTAACGGGTATGCCCACCAGCAGCATTGATAACAGCAACACACCTTCTGTACATGGAGTTAATCAAACGGTTAACGAATGCCATGGGGATACGTGCCCATACCCTCTGATACGCCAACGAAAGTTCAGCTGCAGTTGTCGGTCTTAGCTGCTCTTCATTCAACTTTAACTGAATGTGATCCCATAAATGCTCAATAGGGTTCAGATCCGGGCTAAGAGCTGACCAGTTCATAGCAGTAATATTGTTCTGTTGTAAAAAGTAACTTGAAAATTTGCGCCTATTTTTGTTATTTGGACCCCCTTTTGCAAAACATATAAGAGGAATTACATTTAAAATTCAATTCAGGCGCGCCATTATACATTTTTGCAGGTTATTTAATCCTAGTTAAATAACGTAATTATTGCGCAGCGTTGACAATATGTACTCACTCTCTCGTGCTAGCGTGCAAAGAGCCACCTCCGGCTACAAATGGCTAATTTTATAATGTATCCCCGTAGAGAATGAAAAACTCAGCGCAGCTAAAACATCATAATTGCTAAAACAGTGTTACTGCAAGTTATTTGCACTTTTTTCAGTCTAAAAAATAAACACCATTTCATAAGAGTATGGTTGACAGTTTTTCTTTCACAACCTTTTTACACGCTCCAACAAACTCTGACATAGAGTATAAGTTAACGTACGATGTTTTACAATAGACAAAGATCAACACAATAAGGCTCGCTATGAAAAAAAGGGTGCTGCTATTAAATCTAACAATAATCGACCAATTAGGTTTACAATGTTAAACGAAACAGTAAAACAAAACACAAACAGTTTGCAGTAAACTGGGTAAACATAAAGCTATTCAGTATCCCCATCTCACGAAATTATTTATAATGCCATACTTGGTTAACGGAAGACAAGCTGTTAAAATAAATGTTACCAAACATCCTTTTCAACTAGGAATAATAATGTCTAAGATCCAACATCAAAGTATCCGACTTTCATCGACCATTTCTGATGAGTTAGACGCAATTCTAAAATATCCCTAATATAAAAGACTGTTTTGTAACACCAATTAACAGCTTGCTTTCCGTTACCCAATTATATTGTTTTATATTTTTTTCTCACCTAACACATTACTACAGAAAAAGGTATATACAGGATGCTTAGACTTTGCGAACATGTATAAAATATTGTGCTTCTTTAGTATTCTATTCTTGCAAGGAAAAAGCCAAAACTCGGTGTCTTTTTATCAATTTAAGTATTCTATACACACTACAAAGATAAAAAATGTTTTTGACATTTTCAAGATTTTTCGAAAACGAATATTTAGATGTATCTTGACAAAGGGTTGGTGGACGATGTTAAACGCCCTACGCATAGTCTAGAGCTATTCATAAGAATTGGTATTCCACTTGAAGGCCTGGTGGGGACCTCCAGATATGTAAATTTTCTCTCTTTTTCTCGTGGTTGAAGTGCGCTCTATTTGACATTTAACACATATCCTTTTTTATTTTCATTTTCATATACAGCAAATCTACGTTATATGTCGGAAGGTACTTGGTGAAACGACGAGTTAATGGCTTGTTTGAAATAATTTGGTTTATGTTGCCATATTTGTTTACTTGGTGTCGATTATTAAGATATCAGTTTGATGACTTGGTGTAACCTGACTTGTGGGTGTGGATCTAACAACGGTGCCGAACAGTACAAACTTTAAACTTGCACTCTGAGGTTACTCTTACAGTTGCGTCCCAACTTAACATACTGCAGTATGTTGGTCAGTGTGTCGACGGCACTAGAAGAAGTTGGTCATTTCTTACTCACAATAAGTTGTACCTCGGACAATATTCCCAGCTTGTCAAAAACGTGTTGTTGCTTCGATGACAGCTTTGTGACTGAGAATGATAAGAAAGACAATTCTGTAAATGGGAAGTAACTATCTAAGTAAGGAATTATGTGATGTGGAGCTATGTCGTAGGAGGCTTGTCGAATGATCTGTTAAAATTGTCAAACTTGAAATATACTTAGGATTGTTTTTTAGCTGGGAAAGATAGGCCGGACTAAGTTAGCTGGGAAAGATAGGCCGGACTAAGTTAGCTGGGAAAGATAGGCCGGACTAAGTTATTTGGGAAAGATAGGCCGGACTTAGTTAGCTGGGAAAGATAGGCCGGTGTTTTTTAGCTGGGAAAGAAAGGCCGGTGTTTTTTAGCTGGGAAAGATAGGCCGGACTAAGTTTGCGTTAACACGAAGTGGAATTTTCCTGCTCAGACCATTACAAGAAACATATTAATTTTAGTTATGTTCATGTTTTCTTCAAACGATGAAAATACGAACAAAATCTCATTACATGTTTTTATTCAAAATTCATTTCTTGGTGAATAATGTCGTAACCACCATAAAATTACTTTTATTTTTTAACAATAGTTAAATTCTTCTTTGTTCAAATTGTCGCACGTTTTCTAAATTCATGAAGAGAGTGCAATCTCTTTTGATATCTTTTCGAAAGTTCTGATTGAAGAAGGCGTATATTATTGGATTGGCAACGTTATAGCAGAAATGGGTATAAAATATTATTATGTTACCTCCTATAAGCCATGCTGGCAAAAAAGCAACGATAAACACGATTGTAACAAAAAATAGAAAGCAAGCCGTTTTAATGTTGGCAGAACGCTGTTTTGCTTTCGAAGAACGAGATCGCTTCATCCGCAGAGGTTCTTTACTTTCATATTTGTTTGAAAGTTTGTAACTTCTTCTGTCATTGTTGATTTCGTTACCATGGTGCATGTATTTGTTGACATTAAATGGTGAACTGTATGATGTCCTACGGTGCTGTCTGTTACAAATGTCTTTTTCGATTTACGCGCTCGCCTCATTACGAGAGCACGGAAAACAAGACTATACAATATAACCACAAGTATAAATGAAATGAGAAAAAGCGATGCGTAAAATTCTTGAAATCCATTTCGAACTGCGATGCTGAAATACTTATCGGTAGGGACGTATAAACCTCTGTACTTTAAGTACAAATCATTGGTCAGGTTCTAAGAGTTATTCTATTTGGTGTGATTAACTGACGCAGGTGTGATCGTTGTTGGATTCACATTATTGTACATTTCACTTTGGCTGCTGTAAGTTGACATTAACAGAGATGAATTTGTAACATTAGTAGAATTGACTGATGAAATGTATCTATTTACATCAATATTAGAATCATTAAAGATACCGTGAAGAAAAGCTGTTATCACTCCGAGCAAAACACTAAAATACCAATAGGAAAATAATTATCTTTTTAGCCATTTTAGCATCTAATGTGTGATTCCACGGGCGACATATTTTCAGATAACGATCAAATGCAATAACAACCATGATGAATGCTGAAAACGGCACATTGGATGTAATTAGGAACTGATATATTTTACAGGCACTATCGTACAGTATTCGTTTTTCAACATACTCAACAACAATAGTGTAAGGTATGATGACGAAACAAGTAAAAATGTCAGTTCCAGCTAAAGTTAAGATGAAAATTGTTGTCGTTGTCTTTTCCTTCTTCCTTGAATACACGAAAAGTACGAAGGCGTTCTCAATAGTACCGGAAATGGTGAACAATACCAGCATACATATAACAATGATGTCTGGATAATCTTCATGAAATTCCAATCCCGACCCTGCAGGATTCTGTGACACCATCTTGATTCATAAATTCTTACTGAAAAGAAATAAAATTTACTTTGACAATTTTATTGTTTCTGCATATACACACAATTGATTACAAAGAAGATTATATATGCAACTGTCTTTAACTAGGAGAGATATTAGCAAGTCGAAATTCATGTTTACAGAAAAGGAAACGTGATATTATTCCCAATGAGAAAAACATCTAACAAATAATTGAACATCTACAAATTACTGTCCTTCCTTTAAAAAAACTAAAGTCAGCTCCGCAAAACATTTTGAGGAGGTCCCACAAAACAACAATGGGAAATAATATAACTGTGACAATGATCATGCAAATACATCTAAAACGTATAACCAGTCAGTAAATAAAATATAAAAACAAACACTCGGCTACAGGTTTCTGGTTTGGAACAGGTACATGAATACAGCGTAGAATACCAATGCAAGAGGTCCAAAGTGCATAATTCAAAAAGTGAGAAAAACTCAAAAGAAACAATACGGTAAAACAAAAAAGGACAAAATCTTGGGCTCCATGAACTCTTTTGAAAAATTGGAGTAGGGTCAGGTGATCCGGAAGGGTAAGCATTCCCTGCGACGTAATCCCCAAAATTCCACTCGGGTAAACGTTAATCCAAGAATAGGTCCGCATTATTGCTGAATACCGCAGAGATCAACAAATTCATGAAGGTGACAAAAAAAAATATGAACATTTCATCATTAATTAGATAAATCGTTCGATGTTTAACTGCGAATCAAAAGCCATAGAAAAAAGGAATATAACAACTTTTATATGGGAAGTTGAAATCATTTCATTTGTGGTAAATTTTAAAAATAAGTCTATTCTCTTTGTCTACTTCGAGGCGGGGTTTAAATTGTTTGTAAAACCTCAACCCCCCACCCCTCCTTATCATTGGAAATTGGTGATTATTCGTTTTTATCCTTTCAAAAATGAAAAAAAATCTGTTTAGGGCGAAAACCTGCATATGCCAGTTCTAATGACTTTTGCAGGTGTCTATAATATTCAGTGTTGGGAGAATAGCAAATGGTAACATAATTAGAAAAAGATGTTTTAAACGCGACCGTACAATATTACAATATAGAACCACACAATAATGCAATAACAGGTTTCTTCGGTTCGCTTATTTGCTTATATCCTTACGAGGAATTTGCGCTCCTTGTTAAGTGCAACTGTAGAGAATTTAACTGCCATTCTACCTGCTATGTAAGGTAATATCACAACGACAATCTATGTATATATATCTATGGACTATTTATGTCTGAAATAAAGAATTATTATTATTATTATTATTATTTCATCTTTAAATTCTGTTTATCCACGTTAATCACGTCACGAACAGTATTTTTTATTTGGTCCATATATGTAACTCGTAATTCATAGAGTATAATAATCTTAACTCGTAGTTAACTATGACTTTTAATATTTGTTTTAAACATTTATAATATGTGGGTTATGCATATATTCCAGTTTTTTAACCAATTTATTATTCCAGTTTTTGTGGAGGACGAAAAAACCTCCCTGTGCTTTAGTATATCTCTTATTCCATATTGTTTCCTTTAAATATTAAGATGTTTTTAAGGTTTGTTTTGTCACAGCACTGTCACAAGTAACGGAGAAGGTTAGCGTTCGCAAATTTTTTTTAACAGCACATACTTTGTGTGCCTGTCCTCATCCGAACCTGTAATCCAGGTTTATTGTTACATTCAAATAACATCACATTTTATTTTGGGGGTCATTTACCGCGTGCCTTAAGGTTTGAACATTTGTTTATTGCTGAAGGCCTTAGGATGTTTGTAATTTATACGTTTTGGATGGTTGCGTATTAGACAATCATGTCACAGCTTCTTTTATATATCTCAATCAAAATTATGTGCGTTATTCCCACCAACCCACAAAGATGGACACAACAGTCACACATATGAGGACTGTTGAGCAATTTGGAAGCTTCAGTTGAATGGTCTTTCATCAGAACTTTTTCTGATCTCCTCACCGACCAATCAAGATGGCCATTGTTAATAAAAATTAAAAGATGTCAAAAAATTCAAAAAAATTCTCTGTAATAACTTCAAAAATTGGAACCAACTTAATTGTAGTGGTTTTTAGATTGTCCCCTACCAAAATAAAACGCCATATTTAAATCTTCTTATCTAAAACTATCAAACGCTGATGGAACGGTATGGCACGCCATGACCACTCAATAAGTAACTTAATCCGGGATTTTCTGAGCTTAATCCTGGATTAAGTAACGTAGACTTGGATTTTCTCAACTTGATACGTATTCGAGAAAAACCCAGATATTCTAATAATATAGTAGGAAAAAATTAAGCTGCGAAAATCCCAGATATTCTCAATTTTTTAGAATATCCTGGATTATCCCAGTTAATTTCTGTAAATCAGCTGAATTAATTCAGTTTATTCTACTTTAATCACATAAAATTCTAATTTAAGTTAACAAAATGTAAAATTAAGTTGCCTAATCTAGGATTAAGTTACTTCATCAAGGATTAACAATTAGACAATTAAAATGACTATAAAAAATTAGTATGACACGTTTGTATCTGAAAATGCGACTTCTATTTTGATTAATTGAAAAATCTGCTTGTTTACTTTGACTTTAAAATGGAGTGATTTTTAATTTTATGAGTTCTTAGAGTTTCGATATTTTTAATTCGACATTATTATTAATTGTGCAATATTTAAAATTATCATCGTTTTATGCATGGGTACGTCGATCATGAAATCAATTGCAGGTATTGACCTTACGTGTCTTTAAAAAGTGCTTGACTATACAAGAGACATTTATACACAGAGATTGGCAAACTGTTTATAATCCATATGTGACAAAAAATATCGCGCATGACTCAGCGCAGTTTCTGCATAACTTTTCCAAGTTATTGATAACAAATTGTGTTTTAAACGTTTTATCTAGTACCAACTAACAGACAACAGGAAGTAAAATTAACAAAAGCAAACAATGAATTTTTGGCGTAAACTGATATTGAATTATACATAAAAATTTATTGTTTATCAATAACAGAGATAGGAATTTTACGTAAGAATAAGATTTTTCATAAAATATTTAAATTTTTAAATTACTTTAATGCTGTATTTGATCTATTTTCAACACACAGATAATAATAACTTATATGCATTATGGTTCCATTAGATGTTCTTCAATGGCCAATCAAAATGCGCAAAAAATTATTCAGCTTAGGGTGAATTAACCTAAATTTAGCTTAATAAAATCAGTTAATCCGGTTTAACTAAGAAAACTTTAAGGAAATCCAGCTTAAGCAGAATTTATTCACTTTATCTTAGATTGAGTTCATAAAATCCAGGATTTTCTCATTTTTTTATAGAAAATCGTGGATTAATTCAGCTTTTCTTGGTTTAAAGTAAGCTTAATGTAAATAAAGCTACTTTATCTTGGATTAAGTTAAGTAATTAAAGTGGTTACGGGTTGCCATAGAACGGTCCTTGAAGACTTAAAATTTTCTATTGTAAAACTCTCGTATTTGTGTGGCAATATTCGTGCTTCCAGTGCCTACGGGGTTATGCATCGCCGTTGATTCGATACTAACATGCCTTTTCCAGGGATCAGGATTTTCTGAAGACAGCATCTGAAGACAGCATTGCTGTTGTCGAAACAACAAGGATACAGCCAATCAAGGTTAAAATAGTCCCTTCTTATATTCGTTGGTCGCCACCATAAATTGGTTGATCGATATGGTATCAGTGTATCTCAACTAGTTACCGGTAATAGGAATTCGAAGATACCAAAGGAGCAGACAAATATCGTCAAAGCGGAAGACAGACAAGACCATGGTCAACAAAAAGAAAGAAAAGCCAAGTATAGATCACACTACACTACACTGAAAACTGGAGTAACACGAACCATAAAACCAGGATAAATCAACAATTAGTTGAAATGTTCTCTAATTGATTTAAACTCAAATTAGAGTTAACGGATTCCATGACAAGTGCTGCGCACAGGACAGAGGATGCTTAACCTGGTCATACCCCTTGTTTATACTTAACCTGGTCATACCCCTTGTTTATACTTAAGTTCGTGCGATTTCTCCCAGGTTTGACACGATTTGACATTTTTGGTTTTGACATCCTGATTTGAGACTGATTTTGACATTAATGACTCAACGACGGGTGCTGTGCGCAGGACAGGGGTTGCTTAACCTTCCGAAGCACAAGCTCCACTCCTGTTTTGAAAAGGAGATGTGGGTTTTGTAACGGAGTTCGTGGATTCCAAGCCTTTGTTCCTTTTGTTTTCGTTTTATCTTTTAGTATGTTTTAAATTTGTCTTGTCTCTTTGGACTATGAACTAGTGGAGCAGGAGTTGCTAACCCTTCCGGAGCACCTGAACTCACCCTGGTTTTTGTAGGGTTCGTGTTACTCC
>JAULBM010316978.1:0-13769 GCA_032357055.1 Geukensia granosissima | reverse complement strand
AGTTTCCCTATTTCATCCCAATGGGAGAAAAACAAGGCCACCAGACATCTTGTTTTCGATTGGCTGATTCATTAAAATATCTTCTCCTCTGAAACTTCTTTGCCAAAAGGCAGGTGAGCGATACAGGCTTAGCCTCCTGAGCCTCTAGTTTCTTCTGTTAAATATTTTGACCAAGAACCCCAAAACTTCAGAGTAATTCAGAGTCAAGATCTTCCAAGACATTGGGAAGAAGGCTGTTCACGGAACACGATCGGGGGAGGGGGTGGGGGTGGCAGTTTTGTAGTTAGGTCTCACTATACGGTTCGACGTGCTCCATTGAACTCAATGTCAAAAAGCAATGTTCAAGTACTTGGCCTGAACATATACGGGTATCGATGCACATTTATTATACCTCGTTGAAAGGGAAAGCACACTATTTTTAAAATCAGTTGCAAAAATATAGTCATGACTTTTTTCACAAAATCTGTCTGATTGAAGTTCCATAGCCTGTTTACTGATACTTTTAGTAAACAAAATTCCTACACTAAGAACATTTGCTATAAATTTCACATATATTTAACTCATCACCTTTACATAAACAGATACATAACAACTTTTAAATACGAAACACCCTGCCAGACCATTTATTGTGTTTTGAAGGAACTATAGTGTTGGCCATTCCATGTAAACTGTATAGTAAGACCTATTTCCGCTTTTTAAAAAATTTAATACGATTTTATATATACCAGGTAAAACCCCAAACACATAATGTGAGATCGAAAAAAGCCCTACCTTCAATTGTTGAATGCATGTGCCTTTGTCACACTTTTTGGCCACGAACTCTTTGTTTGACCATATCACATATTTCATATTTATATGATATAAAACTTAGTTGAAAAAACGCCCATATTTTGAGCTTCTACGTTTTGAAATTAGCGGAGTGAATGTATTTTACAAAGACATCTTAAGGTGGTTCGTTTCAAGAATCATAATAAAAAATGATTGTCTTTCACGAATAACGAAAGGCTTCACGCGGATTTTTGTTTAGATTTTAAAAACGACAAACCCCGCATCACGTTTAGACCCCAGTGAGACCCAACTGTATATCAGTTCATTCCGTTATAGAGAACAATAAAAAGAATAAATAATTGTCAAAACAATCGTTTGCAAAATAAATTGTTTAAATCATGACTTAATTTTTAGATCACATCCACGAATAACAATGACAGAAAGTTTTAAATTTTGGTAAAAAAAAAATTGAGAAGAAGACTGGAAAGTTCTTTGTAAGTATTAAACTTAAAATGAAAAACTTTCCGGTAATACTATTTAAAAGAAAGAATATGGAATATATGCCAGAGATCCACATCTTAGGCACGGACCATCTGATTCTTTGGTGGTCTGGGATTGTTTAGAAACAAAATTCTGGCCTTAATTTTTGTAATTAAAAAAACTGGCCATCACTTGAAGTGGAAAAAAATCTGGCCCACTGCCTGTCCATCATTCATGACAATATGTTGTCGTACCAGCAGATAAGGCCGCAAATAATGTCATTTTTGTCTGCAAAAACATAGCATCGTATGCTTAAGGAGTTAGAAAGTTGAGAGTAGACATAGCAATCAAACTTAAACAGCTACAACACTTTCCAAAAAGGAGATAAATGGTAATCTTTTGTCAGTTTTGTCTTCCTTTAAAATTTCCTCTAAAGTTGGGGACTATGATTTCTCTTTATTATATTGGACACCAAAGTTACGTCAGTTTCCTTGTGAGCAGCCTTTTATTTTTGGATCTGCCAAATGGTCCACCAAGCGCCTGTCACAGCTTTCAACTTAAATTTAAACCCCTATCAACACGGACTGCCAAAAATACTAGCTGCGACACAAAATGTGCATGGTATAAATTCGATAGGAATTCTGATGCATTCCAAATAGCTGATTGACATTTAAAACTCAAGATCTCTTTCCTCTGGTAACAGCATCAAAACATTTGCCTTTCCACCCTGTATACAGCCATACCACAAACACTTCTCTAATCGAGACTACAAGATCTATTATATAGTTACTTTGTCAAAAAAGGATCGGAGAAAAACGATATTATATATATATCGTTTTCATCAGACCAAAACATATACTTTGTTCAATGCTTTGTTAGTGCTCTCGAGATGGCCGTGTTTGTCGACGAGACACCTTTTGTCTGGTCTTTCGGTTTTCTTTCGCTTCATCTCAGAATAAAGTATATAACTTGAATGTCTTTGGAATTCTAATTCCCTCATAGGGTCCTATGTTAAACTCAGTTCGGCTGTAGAAGCCATCTAGGTTGGCGGATGGGATCAACGGGTACAATTCTGATAGCGGACCCATCTAGTGCTCATTCCACTTGCGTTTGGTTCCAATTTCCCCTAGAGTCCTATGCCGAGGCATCCATCTTGGTTAGAGGATGGGGTTATCGGATACAATGCTGTAATTATGTGATTAATACACCAAAAGTTGGGTTCCAAATAAGCAAGTGTTTCCAGATGAAAAGATTTTCTAAAGAATTTCTCATGAGTCCAATGTTAAACTAAGTTCGAATGATGCGATAAAATTCTGAAAAAGGAAGATCGAAAGACCATTCCACCAATATTTTCTTCAGATTGACCCACTGTTTTCAGAAGAGAAGATTGCACGGTAAATTGTGGACGGACGACGGAAGCTAAGTTATGACAATCACCAATCAGAACAATTTATACCATTGATGGCCAAATTGATGATCCAGTTGGAACTAAATTACAATTCTGGTAGCTGACCATCTAGTCAACATAACAGATCAATTTTCAACCAAATAGGACCAGTGGTTTCAGAGATGAAATGTGAAAATTTGACGTACGGCTTAGGACAAAAAGAGATTGCAATAGCCCACCTTTTGTCCAGGTGAGCAAAAAGGAACATATATCTGCATGCATATTACAATATACACATATAATCGTTAAAAATAAAATAATCAATGCGGATTCTGATTGCTTAGGGAATGACCATTTAACTCTGACCGGGTAGTTATGGTTTTTCTAAAAAATATTCTGATGCCCAACTTTATGAAAAAAAAAATATCTCTGGACTGGCAAATAACAAAAAATATTCTGATGCCAGTTTCCCCATATAGTGTAATGTTTAATTAAAAAAAAATTGGGACTGATCGCTAGGAAAACTAAAAAATATTTCTGAGAAAAATAACAAACCTAACCCCTCCTTAAAGTTAAAAGGTCGTTTCCTTATTAAGGTTAAAACGTTTTTACCGATGAGATAACGGGAATGGTGAATTTTAATATGCCATATGTGCATTTCAATTAGTAACGTCTCATCAATAGCATAGGAAAGCCGAGATCCAAACAGTATAAAATTAAGTATTTCATAAATGGACAGGCAAAATCCATCGGGGAGTACATGTATGAGCAATACAAATCTCCGTTATTTCTGGAGTTCAGAATTAAAATTTATGCTAGGAACTTTCTGTAAAATAAAAAGTGACAACAATCATTTCAGAAACTTCTAACAACTGATCTGGTGGCTTGGTCCACCAGAAAAAAAACATCAACACAGTTGTTACAAAATACCGTTTTCAAGTTTATCAATGTTGATTTCTCATTGCTAGGAGTTATAATAATGTTTGGTCATATTTTGCTTAAGCAAGAGAAAGACACCAAAGTAAAGGTTGAGGTACAAAGCTGGTATTCTCTGTATAATTTACAAGAATAACCACTATCTCGAGCGAAGTGATTAGACATTTAAATTTTGGAATGCATTTTAAAGATCATTTAAAATTTGTGTTAGTTACTTATTGTAAACAATTAAATCACGACCTTCGAACATTTATTCAAACTTCTCCTACACAGATCAATAAAGTTATTTAGAAGTCGCTGAACTGTAACAGATATAACATGTTAACATAACTTGTTAAAGAGAGCCGATTTTATTACAGATTTTATGAAACATGGTGCTGTCTATGAGCAATTTAATCAGAAAAGCCTTCTAAGGGCACCGAAGTGTAGAAATAGCCGTTCGGGTTCTACGACAGTAGTTAGAACACCTGCTGAAAAGGGGGCGTACGTTGGTTCGAGAGGGGTGTATAAATACTCAACCCCCCTCCCCATTCGCAAAAGTTTTGCCGGAAGGAAGAATAGGCATTAGGTATCTCCTACAACCAGGGACGCCCTATAGTGGACTGGTGCCTCAAAAATAGGGATGTATAAATTCATAATTCGTCCGGAGGGAACGTTAATGCCGCTTTCTAGCTCGTTAAAGACCTTTTCACAGCTCAGTTTGAGCCAGTTTCAAGGCTGAATTTTCCGACCCTATCCGACCCGTAATTTTACAGTCTACATTAAAACAAGTCCTGATGCGATGATTTATCTGGTCGTTGGGCGCGATAGAGGAGACCAAATAGATCATCATTTATTTCTTGTATGAATATCAGGTTATAAAGGGGAAATTCCCTTTTCCAAAAAAGGTTAACACATGAGTAAAACATTTTTTATTCAAGTAGATTTAGCGAAAAAAATCAGCGATCATCATATTTCTGCATTAGATTAATAGGTTGCATTATGACGTCAAAACTATAGAACGAGACCTTTATTGTAAGGGCAGGTAATTCCAGATGGTAGTTGGTTTTTAACGTCATACATAGCAAATTATTGCTCTCGGCCGGATTTTTTCTAGGTGGCGGTAGATGGTTATTAACGTCATACACAGCAGATTAATGCTCTCAGTTGGACGGTCCCTGGCGGAACTTAAGGTATTGTTGTAACTTGGTTGTCGTTGGAAATGGTGTTGTAATAATTTTGTAGGACGCTCTGTCGAGTTGCTGTAACTTGGAGACTTTCTGTATCTTGATGGATATAGTTAGACCACAACGGAACTTTTAAGGGACACGGTGCCGAACAGAGCAGACCTGCTCGTCTGTGAAGTGATTTTCATGGCCGCGTCCTACCTCAACACACTGCAGCAGGGCTGGTTGCCAGTGGGTCACTTCGTCAAGGGCGAAGTTCCTGCTCGACAGGACGTGTTGCTGCTTCGATGACGGCTTCGTGAATGCATTTTTTTTCTAGGTGGTGGTTGATGGTTTTAAGCGTCCTACACAGCAGTTTAATGCTCTCAGTCGGACGGTCCCAGGCGGAACTTAAGGTATTGATGTAACTTATGTTGTTGGAACGTTGTTAGTATATCTTGTCAGGAGGCTAGGTTGAGTTGTTGTATCTTTTCGACTTCAAGGTCGTTGTTTTAAGATGGCGACTGTTGAGTGGTGACTTTGTGTATCTTGATGGATCTTATTGGTCTACACCAGCGCTTTTCAGGGCCACGGTGCCGAACAGAGCTGTGAAGTGATTTCATGGACGCGTCCTACCTCAACACACTGCAGCAGGGCTGGTCGCCAGTGGGTCACTGCGTCGAGGGCGATGTAAGGAGTTGGTCATTATTTCATCACTCCACGTTGTACTACGGTCGAAGTTCCTGCTCGGCAGCACGTTTTGCTGCTTAGATGACAGCTACATGACTGATGAGAGTGTTTTGAGCAAAATGTGGTGTTTGATGGTTATTAACGTATTACACAGGAAATGGACGTTTTGAGAAGAAATGAGGAAGTGCAGATATTGATATTGCTGCGATGAAGTTCAACAAAAGGCATATTTATGATATATGTTGCCAAAAATGTCATGAACGACATAATATCTTAATATATTTTTTGATATTCTAAATATTAAAAAAATATTTTCAATTTAAACATTTAGTTTCTATTGATAAATGCTACATTCGGTTAAGATAAGAATGTGAATTCGAAAATTTCTTCTTCTGCCAAGGGAGGTAACATTATACAAACTCCAATTGTTTTCATATGCGATTTTTACGTTGTTTGCTATGTTCCCATACAATGGCAGAATTGAAACATGGTAAAATTTCCAGACTGTCCTTGCGTGGGAAGGGCACAAATTTTTATGATGAAACGAAAAAAATACTGATTTTCTGTCGATCTTCCGTGACCATCTTTCATTTGCACGGTCACATCTAACCTTATTATTGTTGTTGACTTGAAAAATTTATTGGAACAAAGAATTCGAATGTCTGGGGTTATTATTAGCTGGATTTCCATATTAAAGGGTACAAAAAATTTCTGGCTTATTTGGAGGGCCAACAGACCACATTCGTGGCTCTACCCCTTTACTGAATGCAACAATTTTTAATTATTTGACATACTTGATTTTAAGGGCATACAATGCATTCTTTGTGGCCCTACCCCTTTAATATGAAAGTGTGAGTTTGTGATGAATAAAAAAATTAATATACTTGTCGTCACTTTGACATGCACTGCAGTGGGTCATGCTCACACATTTGCACTTATCTCGCAGAACTGCCAGGCGTCCACGTGCTTTTCCACACAGAATACAGCTATTTGAATCTAATACCGTTCTGAAAGGCTACAACAAGAATTATGAACATTGTAAATCATCTGGTTTTTAAAGGACCTATTCTTCTCTATTTCAATAGTTGAAAAGGTATTTGATACAAGTTCATCAAGAACATGTAAATTGTACACAATACTATACTTGATATGATACTTTCAAAGAAACAATTGGTTTTTCAATTCAATTTAAACATGTTAAAGGATTCTAACTAATTGTAAAAACTGGGCTTCATCGTATCTATTCAACATTTATAAACTTTTACTTTCTTGAAAATTAGCATATTAATATTAAGACAGATTGCAAATACATATTCTTTTTTTTTCAAACTCTATGTGCATCATCCACAAACTTTGGTGTTCAACATTGTTAACTTCTATTTCGACAGTTGGTGCAGATAAATTGTAAAGTGACAAAGCATCTGGTTCAGTGTGTTAATGATACGTGAGCCAAAATTCAATGCGGATTCAGAACCTTCATACCTTTAAATATTCGCAATATGATTTAAATTCTTAATTTAATTGATGATTAAAAAATATCGGATTTATTTTTTGGTATAATACAATATCCGCAAAACTATAATATTTCGTACATTTATAGTGCATTTCTATGGGTAAATACATAAAAATTTCTTTTAAAAATCTCGATATATAATTAATATACTGACACATACGGCAATTTTGAGCTTTTCACAAGGAGTTATATTCCACCCATGTTGAGACCTCTAGATTTGTGAATTCCCTCTGTTTTTCTCTGTCAGTCTCTGTGACATTTAACTCAAATCTTTTTTATTTTTTATATTGGCAATGAGTCCAAAGTGCAATAAGCAGTGAAACCAAACGTTTACGATTTGTTTTCCCCGTCAGCTAGTAACTATGGGTAAACGTAATGAAGACAGTAGAGAAGTTAAAACATTGAAATAAATCATAACAAAAATGCCTATAAAAATGGCATTTTCCTTCTCAGGTTAATATAAAAGAGCAACAGAAACATTTATATAACTTCATAAACTCATTCTAAGAAGTTGGGGCCTCTAATTTTACAAGGTTGCGGTAATATTATTTGATTTTTGTCCGATTTTGAAGCACACAAACTCACTTATTTAGACTTTGAGAAGAACTGTCTATAGAAAAACTTAGCTTTTTGCATACTACAATATATTTGTCTGTAAATATCAGCAGCATTAAAAACGTTATTGGTCGATGTCTTATACAGAGGATGAAATCATATGGCATAAGATAATAATCACAAAGGAAAAAAGGTATTGGGTTACATGCTCTTATTGATTTACGGATACTGGAATTGTGCGTTGGAAAGAAACAGTTTACATATTCCAACATTGAAATTTGTAAAATTCCTTCACTGTTATCTTTTTATTTGGATTAACGTTGTTTATAGCTTCATGAACTTGTATATTCCATTTGGACCACGATGAAAGTAGCTTAATATTCATAAAATTTTACTTAACCTCGTACGTTTGGCTCCTGGTATGTCTGATGAGGGAAGAAATGGGGAGGAGCTTTGCGCGTGGTTGGGTTGGCTTTGTTTTGAGCGTATTTAAGATATGGATCGAGTCTTCCTGGCGTGTGTTCCGTATTTTTTCTTTTAAATATTATCCCATCTTGTAATACAAGCTATGCAGAGTGAAAAGTAAGAAACGATATTTTGATGCACACATCCAAGTGACTAATGCAATATTGACAAATTCAGAAAAGAACATGACAAAAAAGATGATGACATATATATACACACAGAAAAGTTGTATATAACAGACAAAATGTGTCGAAGTTATTTTTATACTCTAATAAGCGACCGTTTGAAATGCATATACATTTACACACGTTGTATTTCAATGGCAATTTTTTTTCTTTTTCTTAAACAATACAAGACATTAACATCTCGAGACCTTCTAGGCTTTCTTAGTGAATTAAAATGTGGCAAGATAAACTTCTGTTGAATATATTTGAAACATGGCCAACACAATCAGTACTTTGATCGTATTAGAAAAAAGGTGGGATATGGAGTAAATATTCATGACACAAAAATCTCATATGTTCAAGTAAATTCCAAGCAAAGGTACAGCGTTTTGATTGCTGTTCTTCATCTCAAAGTCACATTAATCAATAATACGTTAGTTTACTTTTAAAGTAGAACAATCAAATGTTATCTGCAGCCGTAACTTCTAAAATGAGACAAATGCCCATTTTGAAAGAAATATTAATGTTCTGTTGAGAAACCATAGTTTCAACACGTTTAACTGAATTCTAAGACCTTTGTTTTGGACAAAATATACAAAGAAAAAATGATGAGCCAGTGTGCCTGTACGAAAAATTCACTCGAACAAGCATTTCATTCCAGACGTGAAAAGATAACATGAGTAAAACTTATCCTGCCACATATTTATAAGTCTGTCCAAGCTAGTAACAATACACCGTTTTTCGTTACTCAGAAAATAGAAACTTAATCCGTTTACACGATTATTTTGGCGATGGAAAAGATAACCTTTAGATTCTTTTTGCAAAAATTATGTATCAAGCAACATTAAAATTTTAAAATGTATCAGACATCGTCATGTTCAAGCTTAAATGATGACTGTATGCATTCTAACTGAAAGTGAAAAAAGTAATTTTGTGGCAAAGCGTATAGCAAGTTTGTCAGCCAAAATGCTCTTTCTTTGAAATATTCTGAATATTAAAGTAACGTATAGAAAGATGGTACACTACTTTAGTGTTGGACAGCACATAGAAATACAAAGCCAATTTATGAAAACTTAAATGAACCTAGTCCGCTATGGAATTTATTCATTAACTTTTTTGTATTTTCGAAGACTACCAATTAAAGTTGCTCAGCTTATCAAAAAATAAGACTTGATTAGTGGTATGACTAGTGCTCGTTCTTTTTAGACTTGTTAATCGGCTAACTGATAGTACGTAAGAAATCCTAATCCTATTACGGTTTCGGGAAATATTACTTCTACTCTCTCTCTAATTAAAACAACAGTTGATTTATGATTAACTGGCAATGTATCTTCGGGGAATCATGAAAAGTACATCTTTATGATTCCCAACCGTTATTGTAATTTTCAGATCATATTTATGAGACGACAAAAGGAAGTGGAAAGTTAAATTAATATTAATATTTTATATATTAAATAAACAGTCAGTGAAAAGAGGTTACAAATATCATACGAAATAAACCTAGCAATCGCATAATGACGTTACGTGGATAAGCAACATTGTGGTTACGTTTAAAATAGTAATTAAGTAATGTCCATTCAATTGTTCATCGATTAAATATCGATGAGATGGTGATTATTATTTCCCTCTGAACTTTACAAATCTGAATATTGCATACAATGATTAAAAAACCCAAAACATCTTATGACGCACATTTAAGCAACAAGATGACTCATCCTTTACAAATAATGAGGTGAGGTGTTTGAGATCGCAATTTAAATAAATTGGTATTTAAAAAAAAAGGGATTAATCTAGGTCTAAATGTTGCAAAACCTTCAAATCAGACTTATGATGCATTAGACTTACCGAATTATTTCTAAATATTTCCAATAATCTTTGCTCACAATTAATTATAAATAACTAAATGTAAAAATTTAAATTTTTCTGTAATGCCTTTTAAATTTTTTATGGGATTTAACAAAAATAAATAAAATACAATAAAAGAAATCAGAATAAAAATAAGGTAAAATTTATAAAAAAACTATAAACACAACAAACAGCATCTTCTGTCTCGAATATAAACTAGTCACTCTTATCTGTTTTTACCATTGTGTTTAAGCAGCCAACACAAAACGTTTTGTCTCGAATGTATAGGAGTTCCACTCAAGACCGTTTTAAAGAAACTATAAATACCTTCAGATAAATTTGATAAACATCGTAGACAAGTATTGATACAACTGCCATAACTTCTGCTGATCCGGTTGACGTTATAGCCATCAGTATCATAACACAGATGAGAAACTCTCCAGATCTGCCTAATAGTTTCTGCGCTATTAACGCAGGTACCAGTCCTTCGAAAGACATTAAACATTTATGTGAATTTAACAACTAGTATTAAACCTGTTTGACAAGAAAATCTTCAATAACTTAATTATTAATTGATTAATTAAAAAACAAATTTATATGACTGATCGTAAAAACACAATGTTCAAAACTTTCCTTCACAAATTATTTGCATTGCCAAAGTAAGATACCTGAATCAACACTTTCAGTGTCCAACAAAGGCGCATCCTGTTTGGCACTTAAAGCAATATATCCAAGTCCTGTTGAAGATGCAAAAACAAATGGTATTGCGAACCAACATAGTCCACCTAGAAGAAAACCAAGCACTCCCTCTTTAGGTTTAGCAGCTACGGAACTTTGCCAATATGATTGGTCAACAAACACTGTTCCAAAATTACCTGAAAATACAAACAGCAAATGATTGAAAGAGATAAACTAATTTATGACAGGGTAAGTTCGACTATAAGGGAATAAATCTCATACTTTGCCTCCACATCGTTAAAACTTCTATGTAACAGTGTATTAACAGATTCTCCCAGGGGAACATCAAGGGGTTTAAGACGCTCCGATCCGCTAGACTCGATTCCGTTGAATGGAGGCCACGTCAAGACAGTGTCCGTTGACAGAGTAGAGTACGGACTGTTGACACTAGGTTATCGACCGATTATAACCGAGGTGAGTTAACTTTTCTTACTATGTCAAAATTAGTGAATTTGTGGTAGTAAATTAATGTGTCTGTCAAAATACACATGTATGCATGATTGATTGTAATAATTGAATTCGGTATTTAAATTTCTATTATTTCAATAAAAACAAAAAGGCGTTTTACTTTAAGATTGTTTTTATTGTTTGAAAATGTAAACAAACATACTATTTTGCAGTAATAAACTACTTTCCGTTAGGGATATTTTAACTTCTTTCCTTTCGTTTCAAATACATTTACTAATTTTATGTTCTGATTAAGTTTGACTTAATATTATGATCTTTGTGGATTTTGATATAAATGTGCGTAAAATGTTAGTTGACGGGTAACCTACGAAAAATTTCGACCGTTTAAAAGTTTGTTGACGAGATTTTGCAATAGACAATAAAACAAACTGAAATCTCGTTAAAAAAGTGCACGTCTCTAAATAGAAAAACCTTGTCAATAAGAAAACGATTCAATGTGAATAGGTGTCATTATTCAAAAATATAGATCTAATTGCGCAACAAACAGATGTGTATTTTTATTCTGAGTCATTGATTAATGTACTTTCAGAAATGACACGAAAACTATGGCAACAGAAAATTTGTCTAGAATAAGAGGAAGACTGAAAGGAATGTCGAACGTTGTTGAATTCTTGCAGAGCCTCTAGAACAGAATTAAGAACATAATTCAGAAGACCGTACATAACAGGAACATCAATACTAAAAATTCCAGGTCCGAGGTACTGGGAACGTTTTGTATTGTTTTAAAAATATACGACGTCAGTATGTATATTTCTAGATAGTTATATAAAAAACAAAAGGCAAACGGAGATTTTTCCTGAAATTATTTTTTTCATCACAGGACAATATATTTGAACAGTCCATCATTCATTCCTGAATAAATACTATATGCGAAAATTTCTAAATTTATATTTGGAAAATAAGTGTATAGTCTTTAAACAATAATGTGCTCTTTCAAAATATTTTCACATTAATTTCCATATTTATAGTATAATGTTATTCTTTGTTAAAATCGTATTATTCAAACTCTGTATTAACACTGGATTGGAAAGTAGACAAAGCGGCTGCTGTCTTTAAGGAAGGAGATTTAGCTTACCTTTTCGGACCACATGAGTTCATCCTCGGTTTCTTTATATGATCCGCATCGTTAATAGTTGTATGTTTCTTTTTAGTTATTTATGTAATTATATGCCATGGTCCGTATTGTTCTCGAAATTGGCCTCTGTCTTGAGGACAGAAACAAAATTATTTAATTTTAATATGAAAAAACTAAAAATATGTTAGATATCCTTTAACACAGTATATCTTCGTCCCAAGCAACCTTCTTCGCCGAAGATAAGTCCTCTTAAACGGTGGATCCATAATTTACTTTGTTATTGACTTATTTTATCATTTTCTGTAAGTAAGTTAAGTTATCTGTCTGGTACAAAGAGGTGTAACAAAGTGTAAATACCATCAGTGGGCAATATCTTTATTGACATGTCAAACGATGACTCATTGCTTTAAGAAAACAAAATATCCGCCAAATATTCAGTTTTTCTTTAAAAGCAAAGTAACTCGTCAACGATCCCAATCTTGCGTGTTAAACTCGTTAACAGTATTATTTCGTAACTAAAGCAATTAATTTATTTACTGTTCACAAAACAGGCACGAATCATTTTATTTTTTCAAAATACTTTAATGTACAATAATACCAAACTAATGAGGAGCCTTTCTTTTATCCATGGAATATCTGAATATAAGCTAAATTGAAGTTTATATTTCTTTCAGTATTTCTTTTGCATTGAACAGTCATACGCCTTTCAGTTTTTTGTCAAATATTTAAATGCTTATGAAAAAAACTTAACAGGTATATTTTTGAATAATATTCATTTTGACAGATAATAATTTCTATGTTGATTAATTCGGTGATTTTATTAAATTCGTTTACAAAGTAATGTGTTGATGTATTATTCTCATTTTTGGTGTTAACGGACCCGTACACTCTTCTTTCAACGGATAATTTCTTGACGTGGCCTCCATTCAGACTCGAGTCTAGCGGATCGTTTTACACCCCTTGAACACGTTCAAAAATGTTTACTGATTTAGAATCCTTACATAGGAAACTGAAACTAGGTTTTTTCCCATCTGGGCTGGTGTCAATAAAAGAGATTTAAAGTTTCAAAAAACTGATCGACTGAATCAACACGTATTGTTTGGCCTGTAACTCTTCATTGTCCACCTGAGATTTACATATAGAGACTGGTATATTTGGGCAGCTTTAGACTTATAAAATCTGACGAGAATATCTATCATAATGAAAAACGAACAGCTTTATCTTCAATGTGCTATTGTATAATTTTAAACTTTGATGCAAAAGGAATTAAAAGATACCAAAGGGCCAGACAGAAATCGTCTAGTCGGAAGACAGACAAGACCATGGCCAACGAAATGAAACGAAAGACAAACATAAAACACACAACACTACACTGGAAACTAAAGCTGGAGTAACCCTACAAAACCCAGGGTGAGTTCAGGTGCTCCGGAAGGGTAAGCAACTCTTGCTCCACTAGTGGCACTCGTCGTGTTACTCAGTAGTCAAAGCCGGGGTATAGTCACAATCGATGTTGGTCACAATCGGTATAGGAACGGATTTG
>JAULBM010316958.1:0-13770 GCA_032357055.1 Geukensia granosissima | reverse complement strand
AAGCAGATCAATTAAATGGACAATGTTCACCTTTCTACATTCAAGGCCAAAGAGCTATCAAATACCCTACATCTTCTACACTGTATTTAAAAGGCAACTTATAATCCTATTATAAATGAAACAGGTAAAAAGAATTTTGCTCTAATGTACCAATAAAATATCAATTCTACATGTTCTAATCAGAGTGTGCCATAGAGTCCAATACGAACCTTTGACTGCCTCAAATTAACATATTTTACACAAAATAAGAGAAAATTGCCCCCTCCCAAAATGACAGAACCAAATTCTTTTGTAAGAGTTATCTCCTTGTTCAATTGCAAATATATGAGAAAATTGGAATTCTGAATTTGAGCTTTTCCCAAGGTTAGATTTTTGGAAACCTTTTTCTTTGTCTTTTTTGGATATAATACTACTATTTAGAAATATTCTGTTGCAATTCGTTCAAGGAAGGGTAAAATTTATTTCGACTGGACTAAAAGAGGGTGAGCTCAGGTTCGGGAAGGGTAAGCAGCTCAATCATATAAACTGGATGTATCCAAGTGTCCTGAGATATTACCAAAAAATAGACAGCTTGTTTGCTTCTTTAGTATTACTTTTCGCTAAACAGATCATTTTTCTGATTTCTCTGCATTCATATTGAAACTTGATTTGATTCTCATAGGCTTGTTTCAAGTGCCATGAAGATCTTATTTTATCTTATTTTTCCTCTACGCTTTACATGGTTTAAACACTTGACTCTTAAAGAATATCCTCACACGAGACGGATATGCCTTTCCTTCTGCATCTGATCCCACTCTTGATTTTCGTCTGGTCCTTGGATCTCTTGGATTTTAAATAGTTGGTTAATTTTTTATGTTTTTAAAGAAATTTAGTAAGTCGAAGACACGATTCATTTGTTTTATCCCCCAAAAATCAGTTATCTTTTAAAATTAATGTAAAAAGGAATTCGAAGATACCAAAGTACAAGAAATCGTTAAGTTAAAAGACAGACAAGACCATGGCAAAGAAATTGAAACGATTGATTGAATTAATTGAATGTTACTTAACGTCCAGTGGCAAGTATTTCATGCAAATTCAGGACGAGAGCATATTAATGAATGATGATGATGAACCCTGCTTTGTACTAGACCGACACGCTGAGCCGGATTATTAACGTGCTAGCTCACGAAAGCAACAGTCCACAGGAAGACATGCCACTTTACCTAGACACATTATTCCGACTCGGGGCCGACCAGTCTTAGCTCTTTCTCCTTAATGCCGCGTGCTTAGTGGAGAAGCACGAATACCAATTTTAATGTCTTTAGTTTGACCCGGCCGGGGATCGAACCCACGACATTCCGCACTCGAGGCGAGCACGCTAACCATTACACCACCGAGACGATTAAAATGGAACGGAAGACAAACATGCTGCGTGCTGATCGGAGGAGCAGCAAATACCGATTAAAATGTTTTTGGTTGACCTGACCGGGGATCGAACCAATGATCTCCGCACTAGAGGCGAGCACGCTAGCCAATACACTACCGAGGCAGTCTAAAGGCAAGCGCTTATAGCATAAAAAATAAAAAAGTGATCATATTCAACAATATCCATTGGATTTCAGGTTACACATTGCAATAAAAAATTGGGCTCGATTTTCCCTTTTTAACAATATTCAGCAGGCGCAAACAATCTTTATATTTATGATAGAATTTGTTAAATGTTTTAAATTATTTATGGTAACGACATCCTTGACGTAAAAAATTGTTGGTAATAGATAGATTACGTTCCTTAAAAACTTAATCATCGTTGTATACACGGGCAAAACGGACGAGTTGACAAATATAAACACAGTATGCAGGTTGTCCCCATCAACGAAGGAAAAGTTACAAAAGGGAAGGTTTGATTTTACTTAGTGAAACAGAAAAAGGGAAAGGTACGTTAAGTACCCTTTTTGGCCCACTTAAATGAAAGTAAAACTGCTGTAGTCCTGGTTGCCTATATTTAAAGTAGGTTTTCAGGGGTAAATTGTCTTGATGTATTTAGACAAGTCCAGGTTATTAACTGCAAAGATATCGTTAAGAAGCGGTAGAAGAAGTAGTATGAAATATATTTATTAAATCTGATCTAGAAGTATATTTGCGGAGATTGGTCATAAACTGGGATTCAAAATAGTAAAGAAATAAGTCTGTAATTAAAGTGGCACATTTGGTACCCATAGGAATTCGTAGATAAATTCAATTGCTAAACCCGAAGTAAATAATACACTCCTTCAAACGTCAAAGATTCCCAACCAAACGCATGCAATTCACACGTGAAACGCACACGATTTGTACGTTACTCGCAAAACACATGATGCACGAACCACGCAAACAAAAAGATTTCAAATGAATGATATTTGGTCAAAATGGTTAACTGATGAAAATTTACGAGACTGAAAAACGTTGCTTTTATAGTATTTATTAAAACCAGAATATATTGATTTTTATTGTACATGTACATATATATCGCTGCCAAATTATTATGAAAACATTTTGGGCATTTCAAAACGTTTTTTTACCGATCTTTACTGTTCATAATTTGTTATTATAATTCTAATTAAAAATATTCAAAACGAAAATGGCGATTAATTTGTGTGTTCTATATTTGTCTTTTTCATTTTGCTGACTATGGTATCTTTTGGTATTTTCGAAATCTTTTCGTTATGAAAAAAATGTTATACTTTTATGAATTTTAAAAAAAATTTTTATGAAATTATACCACAAGTTTTCCAAAATTTAAAATACTTTGTCACGAAACAAAAACACTTTAACATTATGTTTTCGTGTTTTGGGGCAGAATTTTTATAGTTTATAATTAATTGAATAAAATAGCACTTTTTTCTTTAATCACATAAATTATACAACAATTTGCAAATGGAATAATGTCTTGTCGCGAACTAAAATTATTCTACATTGATCATAACGTATTCTTGTGCTTAGGTCGTTCTATACCCACAGCAATACATACCAGAAATTTGGGAAATGTCTTGTTACGAACCAAACAAGATTAGGATTGCACATTGGGTAAATTCCTTTAAATTCTTCATTTGAATGAATTGATACAAAACAACATCAAAACAATCTGGACTGAACAGTGCATATTCATCTTTGAATGTCAGAATGATATTCCAAACATTGCATCAATTTATACCATAACATTAAAACTTTTTTAGAAAAATTTCTTGTCGTGAGACAAAAAAAAACTCTACTGTACAATTGCTTTTTAATCTAAGTTCAATATAAGAAATTTTTATTGTAGAATACCATAAATTCTTTAGTTGCATCAATTTATATACCAAAACTGTTTCAAAATTTGAACACATTTCTTGTCATGAACCAAAATTGATTGTACATTGTTAATTCATCGATAAATTCTTTTAATGGAAAATAGCATTATTTTTATTCGCACGAATTTATACCCCCAAAATATTCCTACATATTTCAATTTCTAGTCATTGACCAAAAATATTCTGGAATTTACATATGCGTATTCACCTTTTGAAAGTCAGAATTATAAATCTTGAATGTATAATAAAGTACATTTTTAGTCGCATGAATATAATCTATTTTTCCAAAGTTGAAACAAATGTCTTGAATCGAACCAAATATAATATTATACATTGTGTATTCATCTCTTATGGTCAGAATTGTAAATTTTGAATGTAAAATAACATAAATTCTATAGTCACATGAATATTTACCAAAAACTTTCCAAAGTTTGAACAAATTTCTTGTCGGGAACCAACAATAATCCGGATTAAACATTTTGTATTGGGACCTGGGTAACCGAGTGGTCTAGATAGTTAATTTTAACTTACCTGTACAGATCACTGTAGCTTATCACCTTTACGGCGTGAGTTCTCGCATGACATTGTATCATACGAAAACAGGTTGAACTTTCATCGCACGTGATACGATTTTTCATTTTCCTGCCCGAGGTTGGTGGATCCCTCCAGTTATTCACGCTTCCTCCACCAGTAAAACTGACCGCCCCAATATGACTGAAATATTGTTGAAAGTGGCGTAAATCGCCAGTAAAAGCCCAAAATAATTTTGATTGTACATTGTGTATTCATCTCTTATGGTAAGAATTTTATAAAGTTTTAGTTTATAATTACATAAATATTTAGTCGCATGAATTTATATCAAATATTTACAAAAATTTGAACAAGAGTCTTTTTTCGAATAAAAGATAATCGATATTGTTCAGTTTGTATTATCATAAGATCAGTATCATTAATATTTAATGCAAGTCCAGTGTAGAATACACACGTGAGAGATACAAAGTGCATAGTCCAAAGACACAAGATAAATTTGAACAAACTTAAAGATATAACGAAAACAAAAATAACAAAGGCTTGCAATCACTAACTCCTTTACAAAACAGAAGTGGGATCCGGTGCTACTCAAGGGTAACCGCCTATCGTGGAATCCTTAACTTTTATCCGGTAACGTCAATCCAAAAGAGATAAACCTTATGTTGAATTACCGGTAACAAGTCTTTATCTAGTTGAGATACACTGATACCATATGGATCAACCAATTCATGATGACGACCATAGAATTTAAGGGAAAATAACGTAAACTCTTTAATCGCCTAAAGTTATACCAAAGTTTTTTTCTCAAGTTTGAACAAATGTCTTGCTCCGAGCCAAAAATAATCTCGATTGTACATTGTATATTTCGAATGTAAAATAGCATAAATCTTTGGTCACTGAATTTATACCAAAACATTTCCAAAATTTGAGCAAAATTTCTTTTCGAGAACCAAACATTATCAGGATTGTAATTTTGTATTCATCTCTTCCGGTCAGAATAATCAATTCTAAATGTAACAAAAAAAATTAAAAATCAAAATACAATGTTCACAGCAAAAATAATTTGGGTCCAGCAGAGATATATAAAGATATCTCTTGATTGATATACTTATTGAATACACACATAAATCAGAGATATATATATTGTATTATATGTCCCTGCATAAATTTCCAGGTACAAACATGATTTATCGGACTCGGAAATTAAACTGGATTGAACAATGAATCGTCATTTTCTCAAATTGTGTTATGTTCAACAAATAAACAGCAGAATTATATCTAAAATAGGCACTTAATTAGCCAGGATAGTGTTTTTGACTTTTTTCTTCGCGTTTTCTGTAATAGCAGGTAGATAATTAATGATATTTAAACAATGTTATTCTAAAATCTATTTGTCTAGACATAATACAAGAACTTGAAATTATAAGGATTGAAAATCACACGTTACACCATTAAAATTAATCAATAAACATCGTTATAAGATATACGTTACACGATTTAGACCACACGATACATGATACATGTTGCCCGCAAACCAACCGCGAGATACATGCATACGATTCACACGCTACATTTTTATGTGGAACCTTTTACGTTTCAGGGACTGTATTTAGAAGAAACATTAATTGAATTTCTTCTCACAGGTCCAGTAAGACTATGTGTAAATTTTGTGGTAACCCTTTTCGTTTGAGAAGAAAATTCTATTACTGTTAAAGACTTCCATGTAGTATTTAGTTCATATCACCACTAAATTCTTGGCTGTTTTGTCGACTGGTAAAAATATGAACCAGGTTAAATTTTCTAACGTTTACTTTGAATTTGAGTACTTTAAATTAATTTTCCTTTAAATTGTTAATTTTTTTCAATGTGAGATATACACATATCTACAATATTTTTATTCTTTAGAGAAACATCAAATCATTTTTAACCCTTTCTTTCGTTTAAAAATCATTTTTACCATTGGAAGAAAGAGCATCTTGTTTTATATTACGACACTCTAGCCGATTCATTTTCGGTGGAAGACGATATTAAGGTCTTTTTTCAAAAAGATGTTTACCTCTCGGTCCTCGACGATCTTTGTCCCCAGTAATAACATGGGAACAGGGAAAGTATATACATTTTGATGTACTGCACACTCAGTTTAACGGCTTGTTGTCTGAAAATGAACACATTCGTTTCCAAATACATGTTAGCCAATATTGAAAATTGCTGGATACGTGTTTCAAAGAGTACCCTTTCATCAGTAGTATCGGAATCATAAATAGCAAGACAGAGACTCAAATAAAGTTAGAGAAGCATTTATATTTCAATCAACCGTAATATAAAGCCTTAATACAGCGAAAAGGACTTCTACTATATGTACAATACATGCACAATGATAGAAATGGTATACCCGATTATCTTTCGATTTGTACACACTTTTTACTTTTTCTGTTAAGGAGTTATGAGAAGATATCAGTAAAACGAAATTACCTTCATCTAAACCTCAATTCCTCCGGCCAATTTTTTGCAATTTTTATCAAGTCAAAATAATTTTTTTGCTATTTTTTTCTATCCCTAGTTCTTCAATGTTATGTTTAACAATTGTAACAACAATGAAATATTCTGTTAGGGTTATTGGACTGTTGTACTCTGACCAACTCATCCCCTTTTTCTGATTTTCAATTTTTCTCATTTTGTTATTCCACAACCAATTTTTATGATATTATTGATGTTTGGTTTTCTTTTTATGCTTTAGAATAAACAATACTTAAGAAAAGTCTTTCCTTAAATTGTTTTATAGTTCTAACAGTAAATATTTGAAGTTTACGATGCGCCAGTCAATCGGCAATCAAATTTGACTTCCTCGTGACCTTTTACAAAAAACCTTTATCCACACTGATTTAGACACAAAAATGTTTTAGCTGTTACCTCTTTTTTTCGTTCCCCATCCAATGATATTTTATTTCTCGTACGTCCGTGCCTGCTATCCCTCCTTGTACCACCCTCATTACAAATAATTCGATCTAAACCGTCTGCAAACGAAACTCTAACCAATAATGAAATCGCACATAAAAATCGTGATTTTATTATAAAGTGTTTCATAAGCGGAGTTATGTTTTATTTAAGTTTTCTGTACATCATCTTGTTTATTGTATTGAATCCTTTACAGTAATCATATCTACACACTCAACGTGATCAAAACTTCATATATAAATTGGACAAACCAATTACGTCTGCCATCGATATGTCACTAACTTATTTAAATCAACAGATTAGTTTCAGTGTAGGATTTACCAAAATAGAAATGGACCAGCGTAGTTGCCGTTTATTTAATAATATCCATTTTTTGTTGTTTTCAGAGTATTCACAGATAAGTTGTTCCATAATGAAAAATATTCTAAAATTTGTATATAGCGCCTCTCGTATAATTGGTGTCAGAAAATAAATTGACATTCGCTCATATAAAACACCTGATCGCTAAAGTTTTTATGTCAATTTTCTACTCCTTCTGTTTATTGAAATCAAGGATTTGTTGAATGATTGTGAAATTGTGACCTATATATCGTTATTTTCCTTCTTTTTATGTTTGTCTATTTTGAAAGGTTTCCTTGTACCTTCACTAACTTTACATAATATATGTTTAGTCTGTCTGATGCACAGTAAACATCAATAATAAGTAAACATCTTCCGGTACCATGTCGTGTACCATTGAATGTTTTTTTTAAAAACTTAAGGTCTTTTGGTAGATAGTTGTGCTACCTTGACTTGTTATTGATAAGACAAATTGAATTCTCTGGCTTGCCGTGAAAAAAATTAATCATCTTTTTCAATGAACTTTATCTTGAAAAACAAAGAACCCACTTATTTTTTAAAGGTACTGATTAACGTTGCTGATTTATCTTGACACCTCTACTCTGCTCCCCTTATAAGACTGTAACTCGTGCTCGATCTTCTGCAATTTGCTTTCCAGCTGAAAAGCAAATAATACATTTATGTAGATTAAAGATATTTTTTATTTTAAATTAGAAAGATGAGGTGCTGTTTTAAATGGCCACGAAAATTTGTTATTTTCACCATTTTCTGCTTATATTAAACATTGTCACACGGTAAAAAAAGACAGGTTTTTTAGTTAATGATTTTTCTTGGAATTTCGTGAATAGTTTCCCTCTTGTAAATACTCCTAAAATAAGAAACGCATAATGTATATTTTGGTATTTTATCACACGCACTTCAAATCAAATTTAAACAATCATGAAGAAAGATATTCACACAAAAGTATTGTTATTGACAAGACAGTCCGTTTGATGATAAGATTATGATAAAAGTCATTAGAACACATTTCAATGTGCCTTCTGGCCAATTATAAATCAGTATCGTGATTGACCGACACGGGCCGCTACCACTGCTCTTCAACTCGTCGGCATAGATTATTTGCCATTCCTGTTGTAACATTTGGCGCAGTTGATTTAAAGTCTGCGGTGGAGTTTTACGCTTGCGCACATGTTTGTCCAGTTGGTCACATAAATGTTCGATCGGATTTAAATCCCGAGAATTTTGGAAGCACTTATTCTTACTCTAGGCAAGATAGTCTCTTGTTGTACGGGTTGTGTGTGGCCTAGTATTCGAAGGAACAAGTTGTTTTTTCGATGTGTAAATTAACTGAAATGTACACGAGATAAAATTTACGGTCATCCAAGATCGTCTCTCACATTGATGATGATGCTGCATCCGCCGAAAATGTCCTGTACACATGATCTAGAAAACTCATTCGTCTATTACGCTTCTCTAGCTGAAGTTCGGACCTGTCGCTGAACTTTATCAACAGCCAATTTCGAAATGTGCACCTCTCGATCGGCTGCACCATTCATGCGGATTCTTTCACTTCTGTGTAACAGCGTCAATATTTACCCGATTAATGGTATTCTGGATCTTATGCCATATTGTCGAAGTCGGTTTCGGACTGTTGGTAACTGATTCTAGGTATTCTGATTGCAGTGGCTGCTGCGGTAACTGATCGATTCCATAGATGTAACAACCAAATGAAGCGATCTCTTCCTGATTTAGTTATGCGTGGTCTGAGACGGTCATTTAAACAAGTAGGTTGAAATAAGTGCCATATCCGTGAAATTTGTCTTGGTTACTCGGGGCCTTTTACAGCTCCCGTTTTGGTATGGACTCTGGTTCATTGTTGAAGGCCATAATGGGACATGTAGAAGTTTAAATTCTACTGTCACTTGATGGGTGGCTGTCTCATAGACAATCATGCCACATCTCCTATTTTTATATCTGTCGTGCAACTTCTTTTAAAGAAATCGACGTGTAGTGGCCCATGGCATGGCAGATATTTTAAGTTATCACAATCTCAAGCGTCAATCTTTGTCACTATATACGCTATAGTTTGAGAGATGAGTAAACAACTAAGTTATGTTGAAAAACGTTGGCGAATGTTCGCGGCAGTACATGAGTATCCACTATGCTGTGCCACCATTTTCATTGGGCAGTGAGACAAATCTTTTGAAAAATTGCCTCATGATTTAATCTTAGCTCTAAAACTTTCCTGTGCTTTAAGTATTTATTTAATTTTACCTTATTAGTGAAAAGACCGTTTTGAATATTGCTATGCGTTTCTATTTTGAAGAGTATATTTGAAAACGAAAAATAAGAAACAGGTATAGGGATGACATTAACATCCCGATTTCAAGCGCATAAGAAAGCATGCATTGTTCAGTGAAGGAACTTCGTATTAAAGCAAAAGTGCATATAAGGACTTGTCAAGCGTTATATCCTTGTTTTATAGCAGTACTTGAGGCAAAATACCTAAAATACGTTCAAAACATGTCCGCAAGAGGAGGAGCAAATTCTGATTTGTAATTGCGTAGATATTAAATGTGATTTACAAAAGATATTTGTATATCCTAGTATAATTTGAATTACGGAAAGGCATCGTAACGCACAGCATCTTGAAATTGTCCCTATTGCTTGATTTGGCTTCATTTTTCATTTCGTTTTTTAAAAAAAGTACTTTTATTATGTTTGGATCTAGGACTTCCTTTTGATTCTAATGCTACTGACGAGAGGTTACTTCTTGAAATGTACAAATTGCATATAAAAATTCACCATATTTATTCAATTGGTAAACTTGTATTTTGAAGATGCTTTGCAGGTAGACTAAATGTCTCCGAGGGTATTCATTGACCCTGTCATCTGACATAAATATATCAAATAATCTTTTAGAGAAATTTGCTTATCTTTTCAAACTCTTAAGCATTGAAAACATGGAATGGCTTCGAAACGTACTTCAGCAAGTACTTTTCCATATCATTGGATAAAGCTTCCTATTTCATTTTGTTTGGATTGGACTACTTCTCTTACTTCGTTTGGGTCTCGGATATCCTAGGTTTTGATTTAATGTTTCAGATGAGTGGATACTGCATGTACATTTGGCATATCAAAATATTTTTTCACATTGGTAAACTTGAATTTGCAACGATATTTTTGCTTGTATATCAGATTTAGAAGTTTATATTATTCTGCGTAAAGATGGTGTACAAAATGATTTTGTTTAAATACTAGTACGCTCTCATTTTGATGAGTCGCATGATGACATAAATGACGTTCATTACTAATTTTAAAACGTAACAAAATGCTCGGGTAAACATTAAAAGGGGTTCTACTTCTTAAAGCTCGTCAGGTTACCTAGATGTTCATGTGTTTTACTATCGTTGTATTAGTTTAAGTAAGTATAGACTTAAAAATAATAAAACTTTAACTATATCTTATTATGATTTGTGCTATGTAAGCATTACCTGAGCTATCTGAATTTTCAAAAACGTTGTTTTATCCACAGAGGTGTTTGTTGTTTGTGCTTTCATATTGGATATCATTTCGTTTTCGTCAGCGACAGAAATTTTAAGCACAGTATAAACCTAAAAGATATACGTAAAATAAAACTTTTAAGCCATATATATGAGGCAAAACAGTTTAAATTTATTATAGAAGACTATTTTCAGAAAAAACATTTGTTTATAGTTAAAATTGTTACCATCTGAAAAAAATTGCATCATATGGTGATATTTTAACAACTTATAAATCCGACTTCGTTTAACATCAATGTTTGACTTTTGTAAAGCAGACAATACTATTGACTAATTTTATGTTGTGAAAATGATAAGGACGGTTAATGTCGAATTTAATTCAGACATGCGTCTAAACATGAAATTGCCTTTAAAACTGAAACGTACTTACCTTTGGAAATATACATGATGCTAACATCACTGTTGTTCCTAGTATTGTAAATGTCGATGTGACGCCATATTTAAAATCGATGTTAGTAATTACAACAAAACAAATTGGAACACCGATTCCTGCCAATACAAACACTGTGTAGATTGTCAGTGCTATTTCTTTGGCTTCATTTAATAAATTCATTCTAACTTTTCTAGTCTCTACTGCAATAAAAACCCCAAAAAGCAGAAGAAGGCCTTTAACAGCCATAATTATTCCAATCCATGTGTACGAATCTGATGAACATGTTAAGATGTAGGGTTGAACAAATATATCCTGTTCCAATTTCTGTCAACGAGAACAAAAATTTTAGATAGATAATTCTATCATTATGCGTGTGAAAACCGCATTTTGCCAGATTCAAATACAAAAATAAAGATTGGACAAAAAGAGTTACCAGTTCAAGAAATCCATTCGCATGGAATATTTGAAAACGAAACATGATGAAAGTGTACACTTTTGGCCTATCCGAGTTCATCTTAGTTCATCTGACATGTTCAGAGTAGTGTTATGTAATAATGTTTGTTTTCTTTCAAAACCGCCTATAGAAAACAGTAGAACGATTCATAAATGTTGAAAGTGTCAATAGAACAGCCATCCAAAAGGTATTAACGACAAACAACTACTGGTTACCTTACGCAACAATATCTGGCAAAACATTACACCTTAATGCAAGCTATAAATAAGTCCACAAAATAAAAGGTAATACTATTCAAATGCAACAATAATTCGCCAATTAAATTGACAATGCAAAATTAGTATCAGTAAATCATAAAACGCATTTTACTTGCCAACAGATTCCTTGCTTTTGACAGGCACATGAAGAATGGTGTGGGTTCAAACATGTTTGTGAGTGGTCACCCTACCCCTAACTTATAAGAGTAATGTGCAAAAAGACATAAATTAAACCTTTAAAACCGACTGAATTAGGTAAATCTCTTAAATTCGATACACAGTATGCAGAAAATTACAAATTTACTAAGAGAAAACATAATGTACTGACTTTTGAAAGGTACTACCTGTTTCTGAAAGCTAGTTTAAAATCTAAACACAATTGATAACAAACGGATTCCTGTAAACGAAGATAGTGTTATAAAGATAACCTTTGGGGTTATAACGACATGCAGCTATGTTTTTTTCAATCTGACTGTTCAGTATTATTTCAGTTAAACAATGATTGTATTATTGTTTTATAAATAGTGTTGCTTGAGTTTTACAATCTCGATAGTAGGGACCTCAAATAACAAATTAAGTATACCAAACATAAAACAAATATTTAATTCTCCTTTTTTCTTGAAAATGTAAGCATACCTCAATGTCAAGATTTGTCTTTGCATACGTAAGAGGATCCACTATTGTCCAAATCGTCATGGTAACAAAGTCTATTAATACAAGAAATCCTACTCCACATATAAGATGCCAGTCTTTTATTGTCTAAAAGGTAGGTTTGCTTTTCGTATTTAGAATAAACTATACCTTACGTTATCAAAATATATTTTGCATTCAAACAAGTAACTTTTTCATAATTAATATTTCACAACAATTGGTTATTATTAGTTGAACTCGAAAAAATTTTGCTGTTCATTTTATATAATGACAATTAACACATAAATACATTTTTGTTATATTCAAAATTCAGGAATCTAACATATATGCATGCATTGTCATATAATCCAGACATCAATACAGAATGATGAAAAAATTGACTGCGTGGGAGATAATTTAGATTGTTCTACTTTAAATTTTCTTACAGCTAAACCTGTGATGTGATACAGTCTCCTCGACATTTCCTTCATAACTTCCCTTTCTCATATAAACGCGATTATTCTACGTAACATTATGAAAAAAGACCGTTTTCCCCTTTTAGTTTCGAACTTAACTATCATATTTACCTAATTCAAAAAGTTAATATGATTTTTGCGACAGCTATCTCACTTGAAAAGTTATGATTAAACACGAGGTATTTCGAATAATATTTTATTAATTTTTTTCGTAGTATTGCAAAAGTTTTCTTGTGTGGTGTTTTTTTTTTTACCAAATCATATTCAGTCTTAGAGTCTCAGTTTTTCAGTTGAGTTTTTCACATTCAACTCAAACAAAAAATTTTAAGCAGTTGGAAATAAAACCGGGAGAGTAAAACTTTTATTTGTAAAGATATGAGAGCTTGACTTTAAATAACGATCTTTTCTAATGTGATTTAAAGTTAATTACATCTATGTGCAACTTTCTTTCAATATTAAAAGAATCTTATAAGGCCATTCTATTCCTCGAGGCCATTAAAATTTTTTCTATTCATCATTTTGTTTTACTGAAAATTATAATATTCTACAAACTGGAGATGCCCGGTTTCTAAGACAAAATTTTTTAATTGTCGTAATCATTACAAGTTCAAAACATAGTTTATGAAATATTAATATAAAAAGTATAAGTAATAGTATTTATACAACCCAAGATGATTTGCACTTTTTCACAAAATGTAATGTCATATTTAGTTGATTCAATCAATTTTTTGTCAAAACATATTCCTATCAGGATGTTGCAATAGCTCGAATTTGGTGTAAAATCATAAATTTTAACAAATTTGTTAAAAAATGCATTATTTTATCAAGTTTGTGGTCCTGATAGTAGTGTCCACATCCATGTTCAGACTAATTTTTTTAACACGCTA
>JAULBM010316947.1:0-13770 GCA_032357055.1 Geukensia granosissima | reverse complement strand
ACATGTAAATTTACTTTTCTGTTTAACTCATGAATTCTAAAAAGTGGACAGTTAGAAAATTATGTCAGAATAACAGTAAAATTGTTGGAATATTTCTGTTTAACATTGCAAATTTTATGATAATCAGACAAAAACATGGCTTTGTAATATTTTTTGGAAAAATGTGGTATTATATGAAATATATAGCACAAATTTGACGTGGTGCAATATATATGGCCACATTCTGTATGTATACAAGTCAATTTTTCAAAACTTCGGATGGAAAAACCGATGACTAAGTTACGAAAAATTTAAGTTAAACTTTAATTAAAAAGAAATACGATTTGAGAATGTCTACGGCTCATGCATAAAGGAAAGGTTGGTTTTTAAAAAGAAAATCTTTGGAACCAAATTGCCCTTACACGATATACGAATAATATACTCTATGATATACTCCCCCCATCGGATCTCGGAAGCATATATATATATATATATTTGTAAATCTCATTTCGATTATCTTGTTGAAGCTGTTTTTGTTTTTGTTTGGCATGACCTCAATAGTATTTTAGTAACTTTTCAAAAATCATATACTACCAGTTGTGATGTCAAAGCCATTATAGCCAACAAAAGTAGTTTGCCTGTAATACTATTTACAATTTGAATTTAAAATTGCACATGAATATAACCTGATAAAATATAAAAGGTAAAATATAATACCAGAATTAGACCTTAGAACTAAAGTTACAAATAAAACTCATATTTTTAATGTAAAATATGTGTAAAAACAAAACTGATAGCAATATATACATGTCTTCTTGCTCATAAATATGGAATATTTTTATTTTCCACCTTACATAAGAAATAGGTATGGCTAGACTTTAAAATTGAAAAGGCAGATAATGCTTGCAGGATGATATTAGAGGAGAGTTAAATAATAAAATTGGATGGAATAAAACATTAGAAAGGATTCTATTTGGAATACAAAATTAGCATTTTTTCACAAAAGTAGGTTTCATAACTCATAATACTAGCCATCGGACAAAAATTTTAAATCGGAAACTTTTGTATCTAAAAGAAAATTAATGAGATTTTCGTAAAGATTTTTTTTTTTTGCATTCTGGCTCACAGTTTTTGCATGGAAGTCTCCAAAGTTGAAGTTTTGACTCGGAAAGTATCAATATTCCATATTTATGACCAAGTGTATATGCCTACAAAGGGGGCTAATAATGTTGAGTTTCTCCCAGTTGGGAAGCATGATTTATTCAAGTTGTTAATTATCTTTTCTTTTTATCTTGTCCCTTACAATTACTTTAGGTTGACATTTTTTTGTCGCTCTAACTACAGTTTATTTATTTTTATATTTTTAGATTTGGTAAAATAATGCCGTTTGTTTGCATCATTTAAATAGTTATTTATAGTGATTTTTTATTCAGTTTTAATTTTAAAATGATTGATTGATCGGTTGTTAATTGCCTGATTGCATAGAACCAGCTTAACGCTTTTCAATATAAATAGGATTCTAATGCGTTACTTTTGTAACACCTTATTTGAATGGCTAACATTCTATGTAAATCTTACAATCTGTATGCCTACATAAGATAGCCGCCACATTGCCGCAATGTTGGAACAATAGATTTATTTCTTGTCAAATGTAAGAAAATACACTCAATACCTGAAACACTAACAATTAGAAAAATATTAAGCCGAATATGAGGCGTTTACGCAGCCTATTTACGTCCGTAGTTCAAATTTAACAATGAAGGTGATGTCTTCTGGTTTCTGTGCAGTTTATCAGCGGAGCACATCAACAGTGTTTCTCTGAATTACTTTCTTACCGGTTTTGATACGAAATAAAGGTTTTTAATTACAATATGTTTAGAATGCAATTAACTGTATTGCATTTTAAGCTTTTCGGACGTAAATTTGACTTAGTGTCGAAAATACCGCTTTACCTGACTCCGCTTCACCTCGCGAGGTAAACTTTATTGGTGACAGTAATCCACGATTTACGACTTCAAAGCTGAAAATACTATTATCTCCAACTATGATGTGATGGGGTGCCAGGGGGCTTCCATTATTCGCCACTAGAGGAACGTACACATAGTCTGTTCAGTAGGTCGAGTTTTTGACACTACTTAAGTGTCCAGTATGTTTCAAATTTTATTTTTTAAAATAATCGGCTGGAAATGTTCTCTCGAACTTGTACATTTTGTGTTTTTTTCTGTTATAAAGGAGATACAATGGATAAGTGTGGGTTCGTTAAAAATAATCCATGAGCCCGAACTCACACTTATCCATTGTATCTCGTACCATTGTTGGGACGCCTTCAAATCAATATTACAATACTCCTTTATTATTTTGAGTTTGTTTTAAACACGAACTCATGTGAGCACTTTTCCGGAACAAAGGAAGATATTAAGAAGCAAAACTTTATAAATATCTATTTTTCACATTTTAATCAATCGCATGTTTGGCAAGTAAGAATTCGAAAAAAGACGAAGACCCGTAATGTATGTATGCATGTATGCTTATTCTACTTGTTATTTAAAAGGAAACATCTAGTTTGAATATGCATGTTCTGGTATAAATTATTTGTTATTTTTATTTCAATACAGATTATTTTCTAATTTCCCGGTTTTTAAAGAGATTCAAATTATTATAATTCTAACGTATAAAATATTTTAAGAAAATTTAAACTGTTTTGCGGGCTACAATCTGCCATATTATAATTAAGGAATAGAAAAACTCAACAAACAAGAAATACAAAAAGGGGCGGAAATGTGTGTTATGTCGGGTACTTCGTTGCAACAGCGCGCCCTAATTGGGATGTTTTGTGTAGGGTACGAAATTTTTCCATTTTCATCTGGGGATTTCCTCCCATATAGTAAAAGAAGATAGTATGGATTGTTACATATCTATTTATTTATTTATTTTAGTCTTTACTAGGGAAGAGTCGATCTGATAAAGCTGGTCAAGACCGCATGCGTACGGTCTGGACCATTTGAGTATTTCTTCCAAATACCTATGAATATGATCGGACCTAACGCCCATGGTTTTGACCATCACTTTTTGACTTAAAACACTGAACCATGTCTTTTGATCATAAGAAAAAGAAAATATATGGCGTAAATTTCATAAAGACCACGCCACATCCTACCAAGCAGATATCAAATTTTCAACAAGAGTCAATCTCGCTCCTTGAAAGGAGCTCTGAATCGCCCTAATTAAAAACCTTAATAGTAATAAAATATCCCAATAAAGCTTGTATATTTATAGGGTCGGTTGTCAAGAAGCAGGGGTATTTTTCATACATTTTACTACACATTTATCACAAAAAAGTTGTCTTAATATTCATTTTAAAATTGATTTGTGCATGCATATTTATATCACTTTTTTGTAATGACTGAATGTTTATTTGAAATTTTTTCTTTGAAAATTTAATCTAACAGGAAACTGGCCCCGATTCGCCGCGAAAGCTTGTAGTATAGGGCATAGAACTGGGGTTTGAATTTCAATGATTTAATATCACAATGGATTTCCATACTATGAAATGTTTCTTATTGATAGGCATCTATAGACGTGCAGCACAGGCACTTGTCTGGCGCGGATTCAGAGGCGGGTACGTGTTGCGGCCTTAAAACAAACAAGAAACAGTTGGATTTCAATTTGGCGTTCAAATATTCACCGGGCTGCAGGATCCGCACCTGCTTGTCTCAATTATTATAGAGGTAATTCAAACTTACTGAAAATCACGTGCAGGCACAAATTGTGTTCACTTATTAACTAAAAATTGTAACGCTTATAGGATTATAATTTGTCCGGAGGCTTTCCTCGGCTTAGATACATGAAAAAGAATCCCCACTTTTATGAATAGGCTGACGTCACAACAATGGTTTAATCAAAATTACATAACAAAAAGATTCACTCGAAAATTAATTTTCTCACAAATAGTATTTTCCACGAAAATAATTGAAGGTAACCTATTTACAAATAATTTTCAGAAGTCTGCCTTTCAAATGGTTCTAAATTACAATATTTAATAATTGTTCCCCAAATGTGAATATGTACGAGAAAAACAACAACAGGTAATTAATTTGATTACATTTAATAAAAAGAATAATTATACTTGAATTTCTTTAAAAAACTCTAAACATAATTTTTATAAAACAGAGAAAATTTGTACTTCAATTCATCTTCATTATATATAGACATTAAAATCAGCTAGTAAGCTAAAGCTGAATTTAAGTGTAGAGGATAAATTTGTTTGATAAATAATAAAGTTAACATTTCAGTGCAAATGTTTATAGCACAGTCTTTAACCATTCTTACTTTGTAACAAGAATAATTAACTTACCTTTCTTCAAATTCAAAAGACGATGTCGATTTGGCATAGTCTTTATTGTACCCAGCAAGACAAAACTTCTTTATTTAATTAGGACCAAAGCTAGTTGACAATTTTTTCGAGCAGACGATATGATCATCCGCAGGCACTATCGATCTACGTTCGACCTGAACAATAAGATTTAGCTAAAGACCTAGCTAAAGCAGACACTTTCTATTGTAATTGCACCTTTAACGTATGTTCCATTTTTATACTAGATTTATTACATCCACATAAAGACTAAAAACGAAATGACGCCGTCAGCTTGCGCCCCTCCGTGCAGTAAAAATTTAAGTTTTCAATATACAAAAACGATGCTGACATCGCATGACAAAATAAGCTGTTGAGTTACTTCATGACCGAAAAATAATCTGTTTTGATCGACAATGTAGTTAAATCATTTCACAACCAATAAACCAAGGGCAAAAATGATCTTTTTTCAAAACAACACTGTGCTATCCAACTGTGCTTCTTATTTACTGTCTTATTACTTGATAATAATTCTCATTTTCCATAGTTAAAGTTATATCTGTGATCACTTGTTAACAGAAAAGGAGAAAAATTCCTCTAAATAAATACTGCTTGAAAACGTTACGTAAAAAATTTGAGTAAAAAAATAAATTTTCCAAAAGATTATTTAACTAAAACAATTATACACCATGCATTACATTGACGTGTTTAATTGAAATCTGAAAAAAAGAATTCTTGAATAATGAGCATTTCAATGAGAGTCAAACTTGAGCAATTATGGCATGCCTAAACATATTTAAGCCCTGTTTTGATCAAATAAAAATTTCGGACATCGTCTAGGATATACTCGGATTTGAATAAAATTGGAGGAGTGATTAAAGCAACAAATATATTTGGTTAAGAGTTAAGATAATCCTGTTTTTCTACAAAGGTGCCATCATTATTTCTTTTTCACATACTATTGACGTTATGCACAGTTCTAAAATATTGTGGATATGTAGCGTTTCTTTTGCTATTCAGTTTACATGTAAATACTTAACTCTATATCAAAATATGCATATTATGATAACGTATTGAATATTCTTATTTAATATAATAATAGTAGATACATCAAATCATTAAATAAAGTGCAGGAATTAATCAATTTTACATTAACCAAGTTTTACTGCACATCTCAGGAACAAATTTAACTTTAGTTGTTATTGCAGATCAGGAAAAGAATATTCACTGATATGGACTTGTCTTCTGTGGCTCTGAAAATGTAGAAGGATGAAAATTTATTCTTGTAATTTCATAGCTGTACCCCATATATATAATCTTAATATATTTTCTCGGGTACAAAAAGAAATTCGTCCGTACCAAAGGGGCAGACAGAAATCGTCAAGTCAGAAGACAGATAGGACCATGGTCTTAAAATCTGTTTTTTCCATATAAAGGACAAAAACTGTTACTGAAGGCCGCCTATGAACTCCCCAAGTTTTATCCATAATTTCACTGAGTTTCAAGTGAAGTAAAACATGAAGTATCAAGAAATAAACATAGAATATTAGAAATATGGCATTTTTATTGTGAAAATGTTCGTCACTGTGCACTTAGTCTAAACTTTTAAACTTTCTTGATTTTTTCAATTTATTGCAAAAAAGACACTTATTTATTTCACATTATAAACATAGCTTCCGTGTTCAGTCAAAATATTTCTATATCCTGTGCATCATCATCATAAAAAATCATAACATATGAAGATTAAACACTCTTTACTTTATATTTTGAGCATCAAAACTTGCTAAACAGTGGTAGTTTTTTCTGTAAATAATTGAAATTAAAAAATTTGCAAAATTGACGAAATTTTCAACGTAATTGTCACAATTTACAAAATGTATTTATTGCAATAGGACAATAATTAAAAAATTATGATTCATTATTCATTCAAGTACTTTTTTGAAGTTTTTTTTTAAATTGTCGTCATGAATTTAAATTTTTTGTCATATTCAGACATTTACGTGACTCCTTTAACATCAGGAACAATATATATGCAAGAGGAGCATGTCCAAATCACATTCAGATTTATCAATGTCTAATATAAATGGTGAATTTGTATATGCTATATGTATATCAGTTTGAAGGAGTAACCTATCACCAGTAGCATTAGAACCAAAATAGAAACGTCTAGTTCCATACATTGCAAAATGAAGTACTCATATAAAAATCAAAATGCAGCCAAATCATGCGGGAAGGACATCTACCATGTGTAATATAATGTAATAAAGCATTTTCTCCGTTATCTCAGGGGTTATGAATTTCTACTATTCCTGGAATTTCTTAAAATTTTAATAAATAATACTAAAGATATCGAATTATAACAATGAAGCTGAAGAATTCTGAAACATATTTAATTTTTTTTAATATCTACTAGTCTTATAATTAAAAAAAATGCTGCAAAATTGATTTTTTTTATATATTATAAAAAGTGAAAGATTTGAAACTATTTTGGCAAATATTCCAAACAATGGGTAAATTCATTTTTGTTCGGTGTCTTTCTTTTATGTTAAGATAGTCACAAACATGGAACTATTGTTAATATACTACTCGACCAAATAAGTAGAAATGCCGCTACTTGAAAGCCTAAAGTTAACAAAGTCTATAAATCGTTATACCTGTTTTCAAACCGGTTATGAGAATATAAGCTGCCGAATTAGATGAAGCTAATAAAGAAATCCGATATTTCAACATTGATTAAATACGCCAAGAAAGTAGAGCACGTCTGTTAATTAAAATCAAAAACAATATTCATAAAAAAATCGAAATATGGTTTATGTGATTCGAAAACCATAGGTGCGCTTCTTTGACGTGAATCTGGAACATGATTTCGGAACATTTTATGTTTCACCGTTTCTTTTAAATGAAACTATCCTACGTTAAGGGAACGACCATTTAACTTTAAAGGGGATTATGGGTTTTTCTTTCGCACAAAATTGTTTTTAGTTTTAAGCAGCGATAAGTCTCAAAATCTTTTTTTTCAAAATTTAACATCACTCTTTACGTAGAAACTGTCTTCTGTCCGGATTTTTTTTCTTATTTAGTTGGGAAGCATAATATTTTTTGTTAAAAACCATAACCCCTTCATAGTTAAATTGGCCGTTCTCTAAGCTAAGTGGCCTTCATGTTTGGAAGGTTTGGGCATCAGATACAATTGTGAAAGGTTCCCATCCATTGCCGATTCCATTAAAGTTTGAGCAAGTGATTCCAGATAAGAAAATTTGTCAATGAATATCACCCAGAGTACTTTTGTTTGTTTAACTATGTTGTGTTGTTAGTTTTGACAGCCATTGTGGTTGGCAGGTTTCCAATACAAATTCTGAAGGGCAACCTAAACCATTCTACCAAAGTTTGAAAACAATTAAGCCAGAGGCTCTAAACAAGATCCCCATAGATTATGTTGAACTAAATTTGGTTTTGGCCATTTTGGTGTGGTCCGCGGATAATGAAAAAGGAGCATTTAAGGATCAGTAATACAGTTTTTGTGGTTTTCCATACATCTGCCACACTTTTAGTCTATTTTAGTAACGGTGGCGATACTTCATGAACAAACAAAATTTGGAAAAGGATCACCAGGGACCATTCTACCAGTGTTTGGTCAACATTGGTCAAACGGTTTCAGATATGAAGATTAAAATGTGAATTGTAGACTAACAACGAATATTGGATGAACGCCAAATAATGACCAAAGCTCACAATTAACGGCCAGTTGAGCAAAAATCTTTCAGAAATAGTGTAATCTAACGTGCTTTTGTTTTTCTACATTAACTATAAATATGTCTCGCTCCAGTATTAAGTTGTGTTATTTCCCATGCAAGTTCACAGCTTTACACATGTAGTTTTTCCGACAGAAATCACGGTATATGGTGAATTTAAGCTACAAATATTTCTAAATTTCTATTATCAAATTTGTCTGGTAAATTCAAAGACTGAGTCTTTTTTGAGATATCCAGTTTATGGGTATTTCAACTACAAACATATACAAATTGTGCGTTTATTTAAACTTCGCATTTTATGCAGAAACATTCTTAGTTTTGCCTTTTATTAGTCTTTTATCGTATTTTTTGTATTCCCTTTTTTATAATAATTATATAATTATGTAAGTCATCACAGGTAAATTGAGAAAAAAAAAAATATTTATTAACATTCATGCTTCTGAATACATTTAACAGGTCGTTCCGTCTATATACATTGTACATGTATATTGAAAGTTTAAAAAGACTGAGAACATTAATTTGCTGTGTAATGAATTTAATAACTTGCAACCTCCTCCCACGTTGGTTATTGAACTACGGTATTGCTATTGCACGGGGCTTGTACAATTTAGTTTTTTTTACTCTACTGAACATTTCTGTATTGGCTGCTATTTTCTACTAATCAAAAACATTTCTACCAAGGCTTCAGTGAATAACGACAATGATAGAGGTCTGTCCGAGGGAAATTAAATTATTTTTCTCAAAATGATCACCAATAAAAAAAAAGATATTTCAAATTTGAAACTACATTATATAGTTTCACAACATGGGTATATTTCACAAGAGGTTACTCTATCAGATCTTTCGTGACTATACCCAAAGTTTTTTATTCGGCCAAATGTTCTTAATCGAACACGATTTTTAGGGATATTTTCACGGTAGATTAATGGCCTAAAATCTCAACGATTTCTCAAACTTTCCGGACGGAGTTAGGATCCCAAATACCAGTGAGCTACGCGTCCGTTAAAAATGTACAATGGTTATTTTTCCACGTTCACACAAAATCTCTACGAAGACTTTCAGACGAAAGTTGTATGAAAAAGGAATTTGAGCTCAAATCCAAACAACGATTTAAATATTGATCAATTCAATTAGCTCAATGTAACACTGTTTTAAATCTAGTAATTGAAAATTTATCAAGAGAGAGAGTTCGCATTTACATCTCCATGTACCTATCTATCAATTAAGTTTGGAAAGGACCACAACTAGCAGTACTCCGGTACCTTATTTATATTTAAAAATCGTTATAAGACTAAGACTGTTTATTGGTTAATAAATACTGATGTCTTCCACATACAAATGTACAATGTTGAGGTCAGTGCATCTCAACTAGTCATGGGCTAGTTACTAGTAAAACAACAATAACTTGACCTCTCCTCGGATTGACGTTAACCAAAATGAAAAATTAGTGTTTGAGGATTAAAGTCGGGTGCTGGGTGTAAGACAGGAGAAGCTTACCCTTTATGAGCACCTGACCCTACTCCTGTTTTGTAAAAAAATTCCAAGCCTTTCTTCTTCTTGTTTTTCGTTTATTCTTTTATTCTGTTTCAAATTTGTCTTCTCTCTTAGAACTTTGCACTTTTGATCTTCCACATTGTATTTTACACTGGACATGGATTCGCTGAATCGTGATTCTAAAACATTTTTCAGATAAAAGAAACGCACCACATAAAACAGTTATTCAAAAGTGGATTTTTTTCTGATATCTACTGCCTGAAGTAACTTTATGGTCTACAACAATGGACAAAGAACCACACTGGAAGACCAGTGTACATCGCATTTTTTAGATGTCTTAGTGTTTCCTTTAAATTGATTAAATGTTGTTAAAAAGCTATCGGCAAGAACTGCATGCATATTCAGAATGATTGATATCAATTGTTTGACTGATTGTTACTTAACGTCCAGCAGCAAATATTTAATGCATATTCAGGACCATAATGGGTAATCAGGGCCGGTAAAATTTCCTAGCCAAAGGAAGCCAAATTAGGGCTGTTGGACATGCCAACTTTCCCTGTCATATTTTGCTGAATCAACCAATCATTGTCATAGTCACTAAGCGGTGTATAACCAAAATCAAGCTTTATGCCTTGGGTACCTACACCCACACCTGAGCCCTGCTCGGTAACTATTAGGCCACTTTGCGAATTATAATTAGTATTGGATTATAAAACGTGGATATGAATAAAATGTTAAAAATTCATATATTTTGACCAAAATCACATTTATCATAATGTTAAAAGAAAAATGATCACGAGGTTTAAAGATTTAAAAATGTCATTCAACAAAAAACAACCGATTTTATAAGTGTTTGTTTATTTTTATAGAAAAATCGTGGTCTGATTTACCAAGGAAAGCCTACCAACAAGTGTAAAAATACAAAATTACAAATGTTAAATAAATATGGAAAATTTAGGTATGCTATATGTACATTTCAAAGAGTAACCTCTCATCAGTAGCATTAGATCAGTTGCAGTCTTCTCCAAGTTTTGGTTTTTTTTTACATTCTTCTCCAAGTTTTGTTTTTTTTTACATTCTTCTCCAAGTTTTGTTTTTGTGATTTATTTTATTTCATGAAACACATAACACTTATCCTTTGATTTAGGAACATATCTCACAAGATATGATTCACTTGCACCAAATTTCATGATGAAATGCAAAAACATGCAGAGTTCTGCAGACATGTTTTGTATCTATTTCATTATTCTTGCTATTATGGATATGAGAACTTATTTCATTTAATATGATTTATTCACCATTGTGTTATTCTTGGAAATATCACATCTTATTTTCACTTCATCAGAAAATTTTGATTTCTTATTCCTAACTTAAAATTTGAGGTTTGGGCAGAGACACACACTGTACATATACATAAGAAATCCCTTTATTGAATTAAAATGATTCAATATTGTGTCAATATTATGTTTTTCTTCACATTCTCCGTATGTTTTTGTCTTAGATTTTGGGTTTCTTGGTTTTTGTAAAACCTTTTTCACAACAAACATGCACATCCCAAAATCGTAAAATAACCTTAAATTATAGCAACGACTTTTAATTTACATTTAAACAAACCTTTATTAAATTTTGTTAAATAAATCTTTCTTCAAATAAACTTTAATTCTTGCGAGATAATTTATTTTTTTCAAAACAAACTTTATTCTTAATGAAAAAAACAGCAATTAAGAATTGCTTTTTAAATAATTTTAGTTCTTTTTTAACCTGCGTCGCCAACGGCGGAAGCAGGTCTAGGAGTCGGGTCACTCCGTCCGTCCGTCTGTCCATCCTAATAAGCTTGTCATCGCAACTCCTCTGGTATGTGGATAGGGCATCATATGTAGTTTTGCATATCGCCAGGAAATTTTGATCCCCCCATTTTTATGGGGGTAATGGCCCTTGAAACTTAAAAAATACTCATAAATGACCTTGTCAGCGCAACTCCTCTTGTGCATTTTGGCAAGAAATATTGATCCTCTAAATTTTACAGAAGTAATGCGAGCGACCCAGGTCCAGACATCATTACTTCTCACTTGTTTACAATAACACCTCACATTGAAACTACTAGCAATAAGAAAAGGTTTGGTTTTCTTGTTATACTATATTTTTTTCTTAATTTTTAAAATTTTTGCGATACAAAAACACCAAAAATTCATTGTCACTAAGTTTCATTTGAAAAAAACTACTTTTCTAAAACAGATATAGTAAAATTCACAATACATCTGCATGTGAAATATTGCTATCAATATTGAAATACAGAAATATTTAATCTTTCCAAAGGAATAATATACGAACATGACTAATGGGAGTGGAATCTCATCTATTTTAATTTTTTTTTTTTTTGGAAGGACTTGCAAAACCGTGCCGTCCAAGATTTCCCCAAGAGCTCAAGGCGACCCTTATGTGGAAGAGTTTGTGTTTGAAAAATAAATCGTGATTCCATCAAATATACATCTTAACCAATTATTATAATCATTATGGAATAGAAAGTTGATTAACAATATTTTTGTTTTCGAGCATTATTATTCCTTAGCGATGTCTAGTGAATAAACATTCTAAAATTTTCTTTGACACTACTAGAAGTTCTTGTAGCATTATTTTTCAAAACATCAGTACCACATTTTATATTTCAGATTTCTCAGAATCCTTACAATTTGTAGAGTTTATATCATTAATCTGTCCAGTACAAAAAGAAATTAGATTCGTTTAAAAATAAGACAATACAACAACACAAGGCTATAGCTTTACACAGCAGTCCCAGATAATGGCTCGAGTTGTACCCTGTTAGTATAAATTTCTGTGTTCTTTATTTTCTAGGTTTTTTTGGAGTAAATACGATGAAAATTGTCAAAGTTGTCATGTTGTTGCTAAATGAACTGCTTTGTTACAAAAATTGCAATTTTTCTATCAAGACAAAAATTGATATAACCCACTCCCCCTTTTAACTTCAGGCCACCTGTCTTCTATTATATTGCACAACAGTGTCATTTTATAGGTGTATCAGATTTTAAAAAGCGCTGACTTTCTACATGTTACGAATGTCGACTAAACCAACCAGGTTTTTTATACACAACTGCTCTCAGCATACATTGTCAAAACATATGACTGATATCCCCTGACCCGGAAGTAAAAAAATGAAAATACACAGCAAAAAATGTATGCTTAAACCATATCAAAAATCGAAAATAGCAATGCCGATGTAGCGCTACATCAGATTACTTTTCTTTAAAACGATAATAGTTAAATTTATCAAAACCTATTTTGATATGTTTCCTCTTAATCTCGGATCAGACAGCCAGGTTTTACTATAACCAGCAACTTATAACCAAAACAATGGTCACATGTTCAAAACACGGACACATTTCAAATCAATTGTCATTTGTCAGAACAGCTGAGTACAGTTAAACAAATAACATTTCTTGCTTGACAGTAACAGGTTTTACTTTCTGTTACATTTTAAATATCAGGTAAAAATCTAAACATAAGATAGAAGAAAATAATCGTACATTTGAGCCTAAACCAAATATTGTTGGAGCATAATAAATATTGGGGAACGTCTTTTTGCCAGAGAACACCACAGAATACCACAGAACACCACATAATACCTTTTATATACCACAGAACGCCATGAATATAAAAAGACATGACAAATAAACACAATCTGGATTCAAAACTTTTTATAATAATCATGACTACTAAGTACAAAGTCACTCAGTGAAGGCAAACCCACCAGGCACTTCAACGTTGAAGCAACGTTGAAATTAGGTTGTGACATTAATCAACCAAAATTCAACATTATGTTTTTTAACGTTGATTCAACGTTGTTTGTATAAACGTTGGAGTGACAACGTTGTTTCAACGTTGAGGGGTCACCAAGCCAATCAATATTTACAGCCTTAGTAAAACATAATAAATGTTCATGTTTGTCAGATGAAAGTCAATTACACATTCCTTAGGCTTTGTACATTAATTAGATAAGAGTGAAGTATTTGCAAATCTTGGTTTGGTGTACACTCTTTAAGAAGGATATAATTTCCAAGCCCCTTCCCCTTTTCAATCCATCAGAAAATCCGGGACCCTCCGCCACCGTTTTGTGGAATCTCGATAATACATTAAAATATATCCATCGTGGAATGTAAAAATTAGATTATAAATATA
>JAULBM010316936.1:0-13772 GCA_032357055.1 Geukensia granosissima | reverse complement strand
TTCAAACAGGTGAAATTGCAGATCCAGCATCAGTTAGGCGAAATGAATCAAAGGACAGGAGAAAGATACACAAAAATTGGGGAAACATTATAATGTCGAAGGAAAACCTAATGTAATCATAAGAGCTTTAAAATGATAAACAACTAATACTTAATAAGGAAATTCCAATATTGTTAAACAAGGAACCTGTTTACGTTTACAATCTAGACTTACAGGAGAACTTATACTGACATTTTAACCAGTTTATATGTATCAACTGTCCTTGTATTTACCGTGTTTTCAATGACATCCTCTACTGAAATGAGTGCCAGGAAAGTGTCGGTAACCTTTGATTTCATAGTGCGTCCTTGGTTGTCATGATTCTCTCACTGTTATAACTATAGCTTGGTTTGTGTTTCTTCTTGTTTAAATTATTTGACGCCATCTAGCCACCGTTTTAGCGTAACATTTCTAAAACAAACGACATTTCCAATTCTCCCATTATACTTGGGAGAAAATAATTTTAAAAACTAAGACACAATTGTTACCCAATAGTCACAACTTCTGACATATGACAATCATCTGCATTATACAGTAGGATTTTGTTGGACCCAATCGTTTCAAATTTCTTTTCTGACTAAAGATTATGAAAAAGGATATGTAATAATGCCATGTTTCTTTAAATTCCCAACGTGCACTGGTACGGTTTCGGCTTGCACGACACAGTTAATACTGAGATTGCTTTTGTCTGTCCGAACAGCTACACATTCTTTCAAGCTTTTGTTGCAGAAAAGTTGAAAGTGGAGCATAAATAGAATTCTGACCATATCTATATTGGGCAGTAACTGAATCAATTATCTTGTCAAAGTGCATTCTGAAAAAAGTTTGCAGAAGTAGTGTATTGTTATTTAAAGGACTGTTTTAAGTTATTTTTTCCAAGGTTTTTAACTTGACAATTTCCCATCAATTAACTGTCAGTATGGTTTAATGTAATATTTATGTAATTGACAACAGGAATCTACATGCCATTATTGACGAAATCTAATCATATACAAACAAACTACGGATTTATTTGGTTAAAGGTTAATGATATATTTTTATTTAAAGATAAAATCCTTTACCTCTAATTTTATGATGACATTTAAATTCTTTTATTCATTAGAAGATAATGTTTATTGTTATATGAATTTTAATTTGTTATAAATTGGGGGATGTCCTCACCTTTTAATGGTTATTTTACAGCTTTTGGTAAAGTATACTTTAGTTTGAATTCTCTTTGGCCACAGACATGGACATTTTATGAGATAATTTGAAATTTATTACTTTAATATGACATTCTGTGGCTTTATAAAGTTATTTAGAAGACAAGTTTCTGATAAAGCATTTGAATTTGTTTTAATATTATTAACTTAAGGTCATCATCCGTAGTCCAGAATGAACCGAGATCCATAACATAAAAGAAACAGATACAAAATCGATCTTGAAAAAGAAGGAATAATAAAGAACTTTCAATAAATGCTTTAAATGTAAATTTGTATATAGTCACATGCAAACATATTAAAATAATGTACAAATTGATCTCTTTGTCTAAATCTTTTTACACTTGGCGTCAAAATGTTCAAGCGTTCTGTTTGATCGTCTCTTTAGCTGCACACAGTTCCTTTACAACCATTTAAAAAAACAAGTTTTATCAATTATGTTATAGATTTTTAGAAGAATTCATTAACGATCCAAATAATGGTCTGAAACTCCTTTTGACGCTTCTGAAAAACATACAGAAAACAAATCGAGACGACCCAAAAGGTACTGCCAAGGAGAAGATGCAATCCAAGAAACGACTTATGGTTTGTATTTTACACATTTAAGATGCAATTTTCTGTACGAGTCAGATAGTGGTATAAAACATGACAGAAAAACGTTAGATGAGTGAGATTGACTAAAAAAAAATGGCAGACAAGATATCAAAATCAAATATTGTTTTTATAACAAATATTTTCGAAGATATCAAAGGGCAGATAGAAATCGTTATGTCAGAAGACAGACAAGACCATGGCAAAACATAACGAAAGACAGCATAGTACACACAACATTACACTTAAACTAAAGCTGGAATTTACGAACCCTACAAATACAAGGGTGAGGTCAAGTGTTTAGTAAGGATAAAAAACTCCTGCTCCATTAGTGTCAACCTGTACAACTTTCATTTTACCTTTGTAGTAGAGAAATACAGTGCGGTAAATGCACTGCTTAAAATCAAACACTACACTTTCATTTCATAGAAAATATATGTAAAAAACTAGAAGCATCGAGAAATATATTTCTAGAAATGCACTTCGTCGACGTTAATTGAGTTCTGAAAGTATGTCTCAAACCACTATCGAGTTTGATTTTATTTGATGACTTTAGAAAAGATCATATATTATATTAAACATTGATCATTTAGGACAACAGAAGTGAAGATAATTCCGAATATATCAAGTTTATGGTGAAACATCGAACAAAAAGTAATGTGTGATATCTAACATACTGTAACTATTATGCTGTTGAGTTTAGAATTAACATGTATAGATTTGAGTCTTAAGACTGAGGATTTAGGATCTCCAGCCATTTAAGAATATCACAGATTTGAGATTGGTTGATTGGTTTTTGGTGTTTTATGCAGTCTTCGTTCGTGTCCACTATTTGTTCACTGCGGTTCTGGATAACTTTCCAGCATTATAACATTTTACATATTTTTTTTGCAGTCTGAAGAATTGGAATGTATAATGTGCATCAAGTTTTGTCTACGATTCAAGGTAGAAACATAATACTAAGAAAATGTATGGATTAATATCTAAATTGTAACATGTTATTATATGATTTTGAATGTTTGTTATAAACTTATGTAATTTGTGGATCCAATCTTTCTCGCATATATTCCTTATTCTTTCTTTTAAATATATTGAGAAGCGTAATCAAATGATATGCAAGATTTATTCCATAAACAAAAATGAACAACGCTTTTCTTGCTTTTCTTCATCTTGAAAATTGCTGTAAGGATTTGAATATATAAGACATTAATAAATTACAGCAAGATTAAGGCCTTAAGCGTTGTCATTGCAATGTAAGCAGTATAATCTTATAATGGAGGACTCCAAAAAGTTTGCTTTCTTCTTTGGATAGACCCCTTATTCAGATTGTATTTTATCATAATATTATTATAATAATAAATATCCACCTCGGTTTTGAAATAGTAGCGTAATTGCCTCGAGTAGGGAAGGTCGTGGGGTCATATTCCAGCCGGCTCAAACCAAGGACATATAATTGGTATTTTGCTTGTGTCTGCTTAGCTCGCATCATTTAGGAGTCGAAGCAAAGACAGGTAGACCCAGAGTCACAATAAAGCGTCTTGGTAAAGTGGCATGTCTTCCTGTGAACTGTTGCTTTCTTGAGCTAGCACGTAAAAAATCTAACTCGGCCTGTTGGTCTAGTACAAAGCAGGATTCAACATATTCATTATACTTTCGTCCTGATTATGCAAGAGTATTTGCCGCTTTACGTTAAGCAACATTCATTCAATCAATAATAAAAATATTTTTTACTGTGACTCCAAGGGGCAGTAATAAAAAATAAAAGAAAATCGTAAACAGCAGAAAAAGTAGAAATAATGATAAAAGCAAATATTTTAACTTTTTTGTTTTGTTTAAGCGATACTACTTGCTATTTACCGCTTCCATCTTAGTGAGTAGTATTTCTTTAAGAAAATTGTATTAAATGCAGTTTGACATTAAACTTTCGTTGAAGTGGCTTTCGTTTTCCCAAATGTCCCGTTTGCGACAGCCCATGGGAGACAACCTTACTCTTCAACAATTTTTAAGAAATCATTCAGCTGTATGATTGGGTCAACAAGCACTATTTGATGACGATTTGCGTTTAATAAAACTGGTTCAGTGCAAATTCGCATTTCATTAATCATCTATTTATTTTAACCTTCAAATATTCTTTTGTAATAGTAAAAAATCCACTGATTCAGATGTTTTTCTTTTATAGCAAGATCTTTGTATTTCATTCATTAGTCAGATGATGCGGTTGAATCGGATTTAATAATACCGACCGTCTTTATATTTTTTTCACAAATAAGGGCCCTTTTTCTCTGTCTTCAAAATGATAGCGAGAATTTCTGAACATTGTTTTCGGCTTGAAATATGGATGAGAAAGGTAATATTCCATCTGACCAATATTTTTTGTAAAGTTTAGTATTGATTAAATGGCTTATTGTTTCAATTTAAATTTTCTAGTAACTTTTTAAAATGAATATCAGCTTTTTTTTCTCATGTAATACTTTACCGCAATTATTGCAAAATTATGTGCGACTTTTTAAAACACTTCGTATTCTTGTTTTCCCAATCTCTTATGTCACACAGATAATACCTGCACAAAAAGACCTTTTGCTAAAAGAAAATTCATCAGCTCGTAATTTGCCTCTTAAAATTGTTCTTTTTGATAAAAATAAAGGATACGAGAAAATTCCAGAAGACTGCAAACTATTCTTTATTTAGATTTTAAACAAATGCATCTGCATACAAAGCGTTATACAGGATTAAGATTTATTGGAACCAAAACATTGGAAGTACAATTTAGCACTACATTATGTACATATAAAATCGCTGTGATATCCCGTGCAACCAAAATACTGGATAAAAACCGTTTCAAATTTCTTTTGACAGGACTCTGCAAGTATCTTGCTTAAAGTTCCATATGCTTTAGAAAATGTTGCAGAAGCTCTTCTTAGTTCCAACATCAGGTCTAGATGTACAGCGCTTGAGGTAAGGAATTAACACAATAGATATTACATTACTTTTGGATTTGCGGGCAGACGTCAAACCTACATAGTATAGAATGTTATTTTGGAGCATTATAGTAAAAAAACTGGTATCATAGTAGACTCTAATACGTGTATGCATTTGAGGCTCCAAGTGGCGACATGAGCAAAGGCAATCTGTTGAAACTCCTAATTTCAACATCTGTCCGCTATATATTTCCTTCTGGTAGAAAAAAGATTACAGAAATGATATATTATAGTAAGTAGGTTAGTTCAAAAGAAGAATATTGGAAAATACAAATCTTAAAAAAAACATCAACATTAATGTTTGGCGATGTCCAACATAACATTCTGTCACAAAAATTGTAAAAGGGCTGTCCTAAGAAAACAAATGCCTGAAGGTCATGGATGAACCAAATGTCTTTACATATTGAACTTTACAGATAAAGACATTTTTCATTACAGAAGACGTTTTATTTAATTTAAAGTATCTATATATATTCTAATTGATAAAGAAATAAAGGTTTAAAAGTTCATTTCTTTTGTCAGAAATATAGACACATGATCAGCAAAAAGCGTCTCAAATAGTTTTAATCTCAGTAATGGACTCCATCATCATAAAATATTTAAATCTCTTGTGAATCCGTTATTATTTTAATTACATTAAATATGTTATTTAAATGCAGGAATATGTCTTAAAATTCTTATTAAATTTTTCAGATAATGAGTAAAGTTTTGATGGAAGACGAAGGTTTCCATAGAAACCTTGAATGTTTCACGTACTTTCGACTAAAAAATTGCGAACCAGTGAGGTTTAAATTTTTAATTAACATGTTAATGACAGCAGGTTCTAGTAGCGTACAGGTGTCATTCCAGGTAATTTATATAAAGAAAAGTGTGATTTTTTAAAAATATGGTTCTATCATAATAAAAGACTATACCCTAGACATTTAAGTTGAAAAAATATGTAGCTAATTTTCTGTAAAACTTGTGTGAATGAAAATCTTAGAATAATTTATATTTAAAGTTTGCGTTAACATGCGGAAAATACTTGAAAGTTTTTCTATGCAACTTAGGCTGTGCTGTTGTGTACTTATTTCAAGTCCTTGTCACATTATAAAACAGTTCATTCTGGCCTGAGCGACATGATTTGTTTTCGTTTAATTTTCATCACAATTTTCCTCTATTTTGGTAAGTCATACAATTAATGGAGCATTTAGACAGAACCTAACGAGTATAATACACATTAAATGATGACTTTCTGTCATTTTAAAATTTTTCAACAACTAATTGTAGCTATGCTGTATGAAGTTCATCAACTCTCTCCTTACCTCCTCACCAGATGGCAATATGAGGATTTTCCTACAATCTGAAGTCGAAATGGCAGGATTGGATGTCAAAGTATTGTTGAAGGTATTTTCTCTATTTTCTCGAGCTACTATAGTTACATGTTAGTTGTATGTATTTGTTATAATTCATATAAAAAGATGTTAAATATTTCTTATTCTCCATATTCTTTATTTTATTAGCTGATATTGATGTCCCTCTTTTTACTTCCATCAAACAAAACTGAAAAAAATTAACGCTCTCTTATACAGTATAAGAAGTTTCAGATTTAATATATTTTTAACTAATGCAACTTATACAGACAACAGCGATCAAGACCTGTGCAATGCAATTATGTAACAAATCAGAGAAAAACTTACTAAAGGAGTCTTACAGTTGTACAGTGTTATTCAGTTTATTCAAAATATAAGCTTGGTCGTTTTTTCAATTTTATATAAAACGAATTCATTTGAATCCATTAATTATATAATGACCGTTGATTTATGTTGAGAAAACATGTTTTTTGGGACGCCAAAACGTTGAGGAATTTGACGATACCATTAAAATTTATAAAAGAAAAGGTCAAGCACATCTAAGAATATATACAGCTAGCAGTCAAGATATGTTAGAATTGTCAAAATGTAAAAATTTAATGACAAAAAAACCAATTTAAAAAGTAACATTCATCAAGAGAAAAAGCTTTTGTTATGTCTGCTTTAGCTACATGTAACTACTAAGCTGACATTTATAAAGGTAATCTTTATGAAGCGATGTTAAGATCTTGAATATTGTTTTTTTTTTTGGAATCAACGTTAACAACATGTATATTAAAACTAATTTTAGACAATATTTTGTTAGGTATTCTCCTACATGCTGTCAATCTTATTTGCATACACTAAATCCAGTTGTACGTGTTTTGATTGATGTCTAAGCTTAATAGAGAACACTGTGGGTTTTGAACTAGCTGCCAGGAACAGCGATTACTTTTTCTAGACCGTAACATCATGTTTCCTCTGGTTGTAATTGTATGCTTTCTATGCATTGACATTAGAAATTAAATCTGATGCGGTTGGTTTTAAGGTTTGTTTTTATATCGTTTCTGAGACATCAATGTTTAATGGCTGGAAGAGATTGACCGGTCACAAACATGTTAAACCCCTCTTAATATTTATGTGCTTGTTCCTAGCTGTTATTCAGTCGAAGTCTTTAGTTTTAATGCTTTGTTTTTACTTGTTTTACATTTGTATGATTATTTGGATGACTAATGTTACAATTGGTTATTAACATTTAATTTGTGTACCTTTAATAACTTGCTATATTATGAGGATGTATGTATATCCATTGTTGAAGGCCTTATAGCACCCTGCTTTAGATGTTTGTAATTAAAAATGTTTGAATAGCTGTCTCATAGACAATCATAAGTTATCTCTTTGGTTAAGTTTTGTGGAATGTTATAAATTTAGCGACAAAAAAAAATGAAAAAGTGTCAAAAGCTAAATGTAATAGAAAAGTAGTAACTACTTGACTGAATTAAAGTTGTTGTATTTATAGAGTGTAGACTCAAAAGCTGTCCCAGAGAGAGAAGAATTAAAGAAAGAAATCGTTGACTACAGAAATAGTCTTCTTGATGTGGACCAGCTGTTGGAATCACACGAAGCTCTTTACAATCTGAATATAGAACTACAACAGAAGGTACTATTCTCATTCAAACTTGTTAAGCTGAAGGTATGCTCTACGAATAGGAATTTAACTTATCTGTTTTAATTTGTTTTTCGTGTTAAAAAATAAACGAATTCCTTTCGATAATTGCTGCAAATGGTTTACAAAATTTAATTTTGCATCCCATTTTATTTGAGTATACTTTTATTATGTTTAGATCTCGTATTTTGTTTTAGTCCTTATGCTGCCCATGAGAAGTTACTTCTTGAAATATGTAAACAGCATATAAACTCTTATCATATTTACGCAACATTGGGAAACCTGTATTATTAAGATCAAGACAGGTTTATCATCCCCTGGAAGTATTGATTGTTGTTTAAGTAAAACCACATTTCTACAGATATAAGATCTTTAAATAAGTATGTATTTTACCCTTTGTATGTTATATAGTTTTTATTCAGTTTTCCTAAATTTTGAAATATGGCTTGTTTGTAATTGTAGGTATTGGAACTTCAGCAACAGCTTGAGGTAAGTTGTATAAACATATTTTTTGAGTTGAGACCTAAGAAATAGACAAATCAGTTTTGTTCCGATAATTTTTATTTGAAGCTGTTTGATTTTTACATTTAAACCAGCTTACAAATAATTACTACCAAATGTAGTAAATATGTGATTGAACTTTGGACTAAATTTTGAATGGACATATTTGGTCGATTTAGAAATTTTTACGATCCTCTCTTGTTGTACAGGTTAGTGGTCTACAGAATAACAATATCCCGTCTTTAATATATTGTGGATGCTTTCCATTTACTATTTTCCCGTTATATATTTCTATTGATGGCAATTTTAAAATTTTCATAGTCTCTTGTCTCTTATTTGAATTCTTCTACTAATTGTTGCGCTCGTTTGGTCTCTGTTTTAATCCAGCGTACCTGAAATAACATATCTTGTGATTAAATAAAATTATGTACAAAAATAAAACAGCTCGAAAGGGAACTTGTATACGAAGTGTCTTTTAATAAATTTTTTTTTCATGTATGGTTTATAGCTTTCAAGAGGATTTGGTCCAGGTATAATTCCTACACCCATAGCAGTTACACCTTCGCCAGAAGTTACCCAAGAATACAACGAGACGTTACATGGACTCGAAGAATTAGATGAACTGTTAGATTCTATAGAATCCTCTGACAGTGATATTTCAATTACAGGTATTTTACATAAAATTTACTTACAAAGGAACTGAGGAAGGCCCAACACCTTAAAATGAATTTGATCAGGTTGAAATCCTCAGATTTGATTCACAATTATGTGAGTTTATAACTATTTCAGTAACTTAACACGATTTAAATAACATTTGGGCGTCATTCAGAAAGTGTTGTCGACGTAAATATAAAAAATAACATTTCATTTCGTGGTGCCAATAATTTGATTTAATTTTAGTCCCAGTTACAAAATCCTCCAGCATAAAGAGACGAGGAAGCAATCGTAATTGGAAGAAGGCCGGACGACAGTTACCAATAACGAAAAGAAAAGAAAATAGTGCAATTATTCTAGATGTAAGTTAAATTAAAAATGTCTTCAGGAAATCTGTAGCTAAGATGTTCCTACTATAATTGAAACGTTAACTCCAAAATCAGTGTCGTCCACTGCTTAAACAGGAGTGTTTGCTGCTTCACAGCAGACGCTACCCCGCACAAGACAAAAAAATCATTAAGTGAATGAAGTCCACGTATTCCATATTGTTCTAGCAACACACCTGTTGTGCTAACAATCAAGAGACTTTTACATTATAAAAGATGTTTTTACCTCAATGCTAAATAGGTGAAAAAAAGTGAAACAATGTTAACTATTGTAAATTATTATATAGTGTCAAAATACTGCATTTCAGACTCCAGGGGATGAATTGAAGAAGAAAGATTGTAATGACAACCTACAAAATTGTCCAGATCGTTTACATCCAAATAGTGAGTAAAAAGCATGTAGCTTTGTGATAACAACGTTTGAAAACTCTTTAACATTAAAAGTTTATTTCTATTTTTTTTCGTTTGATTGGGTTTAACGACACATTGTTTTATTTTAGTTTTAGACTTTTGACAGTTATGAATGTGTCTAAAAGTCAATGCTAGCTCCACACAACCGATGGGCATTTTCTTCTTGAGAAATCTAATAATTTTCAGTATGCCAAAAACAATTTAATTTTCATTAAGATTTACCTATTATACATTATTTTCTTACAATTTCAGCTAAAAATTCCCAAACATCAGAAAAGATCAAATTTATTGAACAGATAAGGTCAGATAGATTCTGTGAGTAAATTATCATTATCCTCTGGGCGATTTCATAGGATTCAAAATGCCAATGAATGGAAGTTAAATTCATGTTTCAGTTGTTATGAGGCTGAATTTTAAAAATGGGAGTTATTAAAAAATTTAATGCAATTGAAGTAATTCAACATGAGTTTTATGTATTTTACAACATTTTATATCATTTGGCACTTTATTGTGACTTCCATGTTTCTGTTAGTACGTTTGGACATGATATAAAATTATATGTTCATATATGGCAACATATATCTGTTACAACTGGTGTAAACGTAATGATTTTTATGTAGTATTCTATCTAGTTTAAACATATAACTGTTTTCTGATCATGGTCTTCTTTGAAACTGTAATAAATTAAAATAAGGTTGGCATCGTCAATAAGGTTGGGCTTCTATTTGGCAGTGGCTGTAAAAACTAAAATAGGATTGTCACCAGAAGAAATCGTGGAGTGTTTACAGAACTGTGATAGAGAAAACATATCGATAGAGAATGCTAATGTTTTGTTAACTCTTCTACCAACAGAATGTGAGGTAAGTATAATCATTATATGAGAAAATGACAAGATAACTTTTTTTAATTGTAACATCGATAGTGCCTGTACTTTCAACTGTGTCGCTATTTTATAATATCTGTACTATTAAAATTACGGACGAAAAAACTTAGCGTTAGGACATCCTAGATCAATGTTATTTAAATGGACAAAGACATTTCTTAGCCCTAAGATACCTTCGAAAACCAGGTCGATGGATGTTAAGAATTATTTTTATCATTACATGGCATAAGCAAATAATTTTATATTTCAATATTTTGCTTAATTTTTCATGTTTTTGCAGATGCGAAATATTGTTTCCCTTGACTGCGAGTTAGATAATCTCGGTGAAGCAGAACAGTTTCTTGTGCAGGTCTGTTAACAGTATATTAAGCATTTAAACACCCTACAATGGTTATGGAGACATATGTCCCAGAATTGATTCTTTCGATATAATGTAGATGACTTATTCTCATGCTTAACAAGTAAAGTTGCTAGCACTTGCAATAGTAAGCTTAAGTAAATCTGTTCCAATAATTTTCATTTTAACCTGTACCTGATTCCGTTAAATTATAGAAAGCATTCTCTTGTTCTAAAATTTGTTTTATTATATCATATCAATTTTTAATCTTTGTTTTCGGTTTTAGTTAATGTCTGTTGAACATTTAGAAGAAAAGTTAAAGATTATGCTGTTTGTTGATCAATTTAATACAATGGTAGGAGATATGAGTAAAGTAAGTTTTCAAAGTGATGATGCTATTCAAGTGTCAAAAAATAATATGCACGTATGTAACATTTATTCATATATCAGCCGGATGTTGTAATGTCAAATATAAAGAACAAAGTATATTTCTTTAACAGCACAACTTTGAATTCTAACCACAGATTTTTCCAAGGTTGCTCTTGCATAAAAATTAAAACATATTTTAAAGAAAGAAAATGTTACTGTTACCCAATGAAATCTATTTAAAGAGAGAATATGCGATATACTGTTGCCAAAATAAATTTTTCTGCTTTCAAATGTATTTATTTATTCTCTGGCCGGATCTGGTTATTTTCTGTTTAATTGTTTGAGACGTCTGTTGCTGTTTTTTATTATTTTTTTTATTGTCCGCATGTTGCGGAGGGGTTAGGTAACGACTAAACTATCTAGTTTTACCCCACCATATGTCTCACAGGAATTGTGGTCTTAGGTTTGTCTTTGTGTTTCATTTTTTTTGTTACATGTACATTTTTGAAAATATTTAAGTCAAATCAGTAAAATTTTACGCATACACGGTTTTTATTTAAGGCGATTAAGAGCTTTTCTTAAGAAGAGGTGTTCCGCCCTTGTTGAAGGCCTTGTGAAGACATTTGGATTTGTGAATTACTCAGTTTTTTTCTAGTTGGAGTGCAGTCGCTCTGACATGTACCCCATCTCTTTATTTTCATATTTGCCAGAAAGACGCGATATCTTAATACGTTTTTTAAAAAAAGCATCAAATGCCAAATTGAACAAGTCTTGCCCGTCTAGTCAGTATAAAGTACAGATTTCCCTAAGAACGATGCACAGGATGACAGCACCATTTTAATGCAGCCTATCATTGAAGTGTTAATGCATTGTGTATATTATATTGTTGATTTGACAACAAGTAGAAATAATGAACTAGAATGAGAGAACAGTGGAGAATAAATTCACTCCATATATATTGGTTTGAAGAAAAAACAACTGGTGATATATATGTTGTAAATGGAACTTAACTGAACTGTTTCTACTTATTTTCACAATTTCAAATACTACTCTATCATATTTATCATAAATGCGACTTTCTAAAAGGTTTTACATGTCTAAGAATGACTGTAACACTAAATTGGCGTTATTTTTAATGACATATTGCAAAATCTGCTACATGACTTATCAGTTATACACAAAATACACACAAAAAAACAGATTTCGTTCGACAATTATTAGTAAATTTTACTTAATCTCACAACTGTTATTATGTTTATCATAAATGTTCATTTTAGGAAGTTGTTTACGTTAAGGATTCGTGCGCCTCGCTTTCGTCTTGCCACAAGTTTCCTAAGGTTTTAGAGGTAACTCTTATTATCACACTTGTATGCGCATATGTTATCATATTAAAAAGTAATTAATAAAATACAAAATGGCGTGTTGGATGCTAGAAAGTTTTTATAAGCAAGTAAAATTTTTGAAATGTGTCCTTAATGAATTGATCGTAATTTTAGAAATAATGGTTTTCGAGATTTATATAAATATTAATATATCACGTTTTGTCCATCACGACTAAGTAATTGTATACTTGACATGGATGTTTGCTTTAAGTGAAATAAGTGATGGTTCATTTTTTATTGACAAGCAAGATGTCAAAATAATCTTTATATTTCAGGTTATAAGAAATTACATGGTGGACAACTATTACAGTACACCATTAGATTTTAAGCTTTCAGTTTTGGTAACGGTGAGTACTGTATTTCATGCTTAATCTTGTCATAAATGAAACGATAAATTAAATGTTTGGAAAACAATTCAACAAATTAAAACTGAGTTAAGGATAGTAGAATGTTGGTATTTCATAATACCTATGTTGAATAAACATGGCAATTTTATGCGTATTTCAAGGAGTAACCTCTCATCAGTAGCATTATAACCAAACATTAGAAATCCTAGATCTAAATATTGCAAAATGAAGGACTCGTATCTAAACAAAGCTAAATTTTCATTTAATGGATGTGTTGCTTTTCAATGACAATCGGTATCATTTTTATTATTCTGAAGCAGATATTTCATTCTGTTAACTATAGACAGTCCTAAAATTAAAAAATGAATACATCGTTATAAATCTGTATGATTTATATAGTAAATTCAAAAGGCTAAATTTGTTGTCCAATTCACAACCTTTCCTTTTCCCGTAGCATTAAAAATAGTTTGACCTTTGTGTCTTACTTTATGATTAAGTTTGTGATTGTTGAACTGGTTTTCGTCTTAATATCCATAAAATATATTCCACTGACATTTAGCCAACCGTTATTAATCAACCTAGGGATGCTTACGCTTCATGAGAACCTGATCTCACTCCTGTTTTGACATGAGCTACATGACGGGTGTCCTGCAGGAAGCAGAGACTGCTTACTCTTCCGGAGCACCTGAGTCTACCCC
>JAULBM010316925.1:0-13772 GCA_032357055.1 Geukensia granosissima | reverse complement strand
GATGCCAGACTTCAACAACAGAAGCAACGACTCACACAAGGAGAAGTAGATGTTTACCAGTACACCGACATTGTTTCCCATTTGTTGAAACTACAGTGATAGTGACTATTATTGTTAAAATCATTATATATATACTTCTGTATATAAGACGACTGTTTTACTAGTGCTGAATATTGATACATGTCTCTTAAAATATGTATGTTATAGTGATCATGCTTGATATTGAAATAAAAAAATGTATTTATATCTTTTTGTTTCTTTACTTGCTGCAAAAGATACACTAAATAATAAACAAATAAAACAGTTTATTATTGAACCAACCTTAAATGACATCATAAATACAAAATGTACGGACAGAATTAATTTCTTGGTTAATTTCTATCCAGCACCTGACCCAAGCCCTAATTAGTAGTTGTTGTTTTTGCAATATTACCTTTTCCCACTTATCCAACTTATATTTTTTACCTGTAGTATATAATTTGACAAAAGTTGGATAAGTGGGAATGAACCAACTATTTTAACCCGACTCAATGAGTGGTTTGTATGTGCGTCAGTACGTCAATCCATTGCTCCTGGATTTGGCTGTGTGAATGGGCATATTTTGTTAGAAGTTTTTGGTTGTTATCTGATATTAACTTCATGTTTTATGTGACTCTCAAATTGTAATCGGTGGGGATAAGGTTAGCACGACAACACGTGTAACTTCAAGTTTATTCAAGATTTGAGATAAAATACTTGCATATTACTGCAGAATTGCGAGATTTTGTTTAAGAACAGAATACTTCATGTAAATGGAATTGCTATGAATAAAACTCTTGAAAGTTATTATAGTTTTGCTTAAATTGAACACAGACATAAACAAAATCATTTAATAGTCAGAAATTAGAAAACAAAAAAGGTTAAAAATCATGTCCGAAATTCGCATAACGATTCGTTTTCTTATATTACAGTAACTATCTGCGCACGGATTAAGAGCTAATCATTCTTGAATTATTTTATTTGGTTTCTCATGTACATTACGCACATATAAGATTTCTCCTTTATACAGTAGCTTGTTGTTAAAATCATGAGCCAGTTTCTGTCATCAGCTAAAGTAAAGATCAAAACAATGGAAACAAATCAAAACATTGGAAAACACACCAAACATATCAAAGACATAACAAAAACGTATGTAAGTTATAAAAAACGTATCCAGTACATACCAAATCTTGCCAAGACATACTTTATGTATCCTGGACATACCAAACCTATCCAAGACATACAAAACTTATCCAGGATATACCTAACGTATCCAGGATATACCAAACGTAGCCAAGACATATCAAACGTATCCTGGGCATGCGTAACGTATCCAAGACACACAAAACTTATCCAAAACATACAATACTCATCCGGGACATACCAAACATAGCCAAGACATAGCAAATGTATCCTGGTCATACCAAAACGTATGTAAGACATACCTAACGTACCCAAGACATACAAAAGTTATCCAGGATATACCAAACGTACCCAAGACATACCAAAACGTATGTGAGACATACCAATACCAAAACGTTTATAAGAAATACCAAACTTACCCAAGACACACCAAGTCATTCAAACGTATCCTGGACCCAAACGTAGCCAAGACATACCAAAACGTAAGTATGACATATCAAAGGTAACAAAGACATACCAAACGTATCCAAGACATACAAAACTTTTCCAAGACATAACAAAGGAATCCAAGACATACCAAACGGAACCAAGACATACCAAACGTATCCAAGACATACCGAACGTATTCAAGACATACCAAACGTATCCAAGACATACAAAACTATTAAAGATATACCAAACATATCCAAGACTTACCAAAACGTATGCAAGACATACCAAACGTATCCAAGACATAACAAACTTACCCAAGACATACCAAAACGTATGTGAGACATAACAAACATATACAGGACATACCAAGCATTTCTTTCCAAGACATACCAAAACGTATGAAAGACATAACAAACGTATACAAGACATTCCAAACGTATCCAAGACACACAAAACGTATACAAGACATTCCAAACGTATCCAAAACAAACAAAACGTATCCAAGACATACAAAACGTATCCAATTAAGATTATCATAGAGACAAAGGCTAAAATAAAAGTTTAACAATGTTGAATAAATATGAAGAATTTTCCTATGTAGTATGTTCATTTTAATTACCAACATCTCATCAGCAGCATAAGAACCAAAATATAGGAAGTCCATCGTAGTAAAAGAAGCACTCAAAAAAACAAATCGACAAAGGGGAGCTAAATCCAGCTGAAGGGACAACTACTAGGTGCAATACGTTCCGAAGCCTTTCAATCTAAACCTACCCGCAAACGTTTAACAGTACAAATCTATCAAAAATTGTTAAGTTAGCGACATGACGAAATGAAATATGTACCATAAACACTGATGTCGAATCACCACAGAAGTACTGATTTCATGACTGATGTAACCCTCGAAGACGTAGCATCGTAAAAGACAACAAGACTTATCTTGTTTGAAGGATAATTAGTTTCAACCAGACGTGTACATTTCATTTGGTTTACTTCAGGTACTTTACCTCATATTTACTATTGTTGTCCTTGAGGGGTGTTTAACAAGATTTGATCCGATTTTCAAATAACATATGATTATACATGAAATTAAACCGTAACGTACTTGCATGCATGTAAACGTGGATAGAAAAAAATCAATCACATAATATGAGAATTAATTAACAATTTAGATTTGATCAAACCTAAAGATTGATTTAAGAAGATATCAGGGTTTGATTTCTAAAATGTATGTAGGTCACAAGTCGAGAAATATAACTAAAGGGCCACAGGGGCGGATTCAGGGGGGGGGGCACACCCGGCGCCCCCCCTAAAAAAGAAAAAAGTTTTAAGTTTTATATTTCCTAATTTCTATGAGCTTCCGGGGGGCTTTGTCCCCTCTTGGACCCCTAACAGGTCACTCACCTAGACCTGCGCCCCCTAACGTAAAATCCTGGATCCGCGGCTGGGCCAGACAATAGGGGACAAGTCGACAAACACAAACAAGATGGAACATGAAACAGAAAAGGCATATAAAAAAACCAAAAAAAAATATAAAAAAATATAAAAAAATAAAAAATAAAAAAACAACATACAAATACAACTTTGAACAATGTGGACCGCACTAAAACCTAAAAGTAAACTCTGGTGTCTTGGAAAGGTAAGCAGTTGCTGCCTCTTTAATGACACCCGTCGCATTTCTTATTTTCATATGTGATAGGGGAAGGGATTGATTCAAGTGATTCCAACGTTTAGGTTGTGAAGGTGAATAGCCCCTATTTTTGTTGGTTTTCTTCGTTACTTCACAGGATAAAATTGTCTTCTTTTGTGAAACGGATTTTCCATATCTGAATTGTGGTGTCGACCTCAATACATTTATTTCTGTTGTAATGACTGAAACCGTGGAGCAACGTATCACCTACAGCAATTTATGTGCCAACGACTTACCTCTATCAAGAAAATAGTTGTATTGCACAATGCTTAATCGGAGATGTAAACGTCATTCGTCAGGGTAGCTGTAATATTACTGTCAAAAAACTAGCAACTGACAATTGGCTGTTGAGATCATCGCGTTTGTCATAAAGTTTTGCGTGAAGCCTTCCCCTGTTGTCTTATTAAAGATGAATATCGAGGCATGAGGTAGATATGAGAGTGTCTGTTGTCTTTGACTTCAAGCTTATTTGGGTAGAAAACGAAGCATTTTTTATCCGTGTTCTTTTTGAGGGAGCAAAGTCTATTAATTAGATTTTTTAATCTTGAGCGCTTGTGGTATGGCTGTATAGAGGATGGAAAAGAGGACAGAGATAGTGAGTTTAAAATGTCCCATCAGGTCTTTGAACTTTAGCAGACTAGCAGACAGCAATGCGAGTACCCTTTCGATGTCGAGACTTTTGTTTTACCACGTATGAGTTTTAATTGTATTTGTTGTTGGTTTTCAGTAACGATCTCAGATGTAAAATCCATTTCAACCGATTTTTATAGTGTGTTTTTATTGCTGTTTTGTCACACTTCTGTCCCAAGTTAGGGGAGGGGGAAGGTTGAGCGCTCACCAACCGGTTTAACCCCGCTACATACTTTATGTGCCTGTCCCAAGCCAGGAACCTGTAGTCTTTGTTTATCGTATTTGTTCAGCATTTAGTCAATAGACGAAGTTGATTGTCGTGTTTTATGAATAGTTTCACATTTTATATATCGGGGCCTTTTACAGCTGTACTCTGGTTCATGGTGATGACCGTTTTGGGACCTGTAGAAGTTATTCGATTCTCATTTGGTGGATGGCTGTCTCATGGACAATACTGCCACATTTCCTATTTTTATATTAGGATCCACATCTAATTTATGCTATTTCTTGCATAGTTTGTGTCACGGTGTTTGAAGAGTTTAAAGTCATTGAAACTGAAGTCTTAAGCTTCAAAAGCGGCTTGGTAGAACATTTACATGTGGAGATCAAGCAATAAAACGCTATAAGGATATAAATGTAACCTAGATATCTAGTACAATGAAGAGAAATTATAGTCTTCAACTTTATAGGAAATTCCAAAGGAAGACAAAACTGACATGATTACATAAGAATACTGAACCATTGGTTATTATTATGAGAAGGTTCTTATTCGCATGAAAATTCGATAGTTTAGATAAAAAACACAATTTAGGCAATGAAGTCATAGTAAACACAAACATTATAATAATGTTGTGAAGATCATTGAATAAAAGGTACGTTTCCTTAAAAATCACCTGTACGAATGAGAAGGTTATAATTTCAAATATCTAAGGATGTTGTCAGACTCCCAAAAATGGCTAAAGTTTTCGTTTTTTTTAGGTCAAGGTATGTTTCAGTACTGCGAGAGTTTAGCCGTTTGTTATTTCTCTTGCCCACTAACAAAGAATAGGAGAGAAACAGACGGAATGGAGTTAATTATACCCCACTGCATATTGAAAGCGCCTGTCTGATGTTGGCTGTTGGTTTGTCCTTCTGCTGTTGACATTATTATCTATGTCGACGTTTGAGTATAGGGAGTTTTCGTTTAGTATGGAATGTCTAGGTGGTGAAAATTTTCAGGTTTATTGTGTAAATCAGACAATTAGTGCTATAATGCTTCAATATAAATATTTAAAATGAGATATTTCATTCCTCAACTGTGTACAACCACTTTGACTAAACACCGATTTAGAATACTAAGTTCCGACAGATGACACTAGTGGAGCAGGAATTACTTGCCCTTCCAGAGCAAATTCACCCTTGTTGTTGTAGGGTTCGGGTTAATGGAAAATCTTTCTTTGCTTTTACCATTAGAAAATAAACAAAAATGCTACTTACATCATGACCAATTCCCGCGATATAAACGGCTCGGAAAAGTAACTGGTTGGGTAGGGTCGGATAATTTAGCCTTGTAACTGGTCGACCACTGACCACTTAAACTGTGCTGTTACAAGGGGTCAACAACGTGCTTAGATTGGTATTTTGTAAACAAGAAAGGTCTTAAACGTCTCCTTCTGGAAGGGCTTTGAATTAATACATCCCCACAACAGTTTAGAGGACTAGGGACTCAATGAGGGTGATACCTAGTGCCTATGTTTTTTTCGGCAAAATCTTTGCGAAGGGGATTCGAGTATTTATACATCCCGCTCAAACTAGCGTACGTCCATTTACCTGCAATCGTAGACACCGAACGGTCCCGGCCGCCCCGGTGGTGGCTCGAAAGAAATACCATGCTCTTAATTTTTATTTTTTTATATTTTAATCAGACATCGATAGATTTTTTCAAACGATTCCTTAAGTACAATGAACTATTTTTTTTACAAAATTTAACAGTATCTAAGAGAACAAATAAGAAAAAGACCATTCCGTATCGGATATATTTTGTATCCTATATTCATAAAGATTTTTCAAATGCATTACACGTTTCCCATAGAGTTGAACTATATATAAGCCATGTGACGGTCATCACCTATTTCTAATTGGCATAAAACAGGGCCATCAAAGGATTTTTTTGCAAGCACTGAGGTTAATTTTTTCAACAACACATTTATGCTGATGAGTTTTCCGAAATATGTATAACTGTTATTGTTTTGATATAAACTTGGTCTAAACTGACTCGATATATTCGGAATAAAGTTGTGACTGGAAGACAGACGTAGACGCAAAGTGATAACTGTTCGGTGTTCGGATGAAATGAAAAACATGACAGACGAGTGTTTTTATTGTCAAATATTTCAATTTAATGAATTTGTTTTCTTGACGTTATTTCCAACGGAATTGTACTATTTCAAAAGAATTTAAAGTACAAAAAAGGAAAGATGATATTTAAACACCAGTCCTAATTCGGTTTTACAAACTGACATATAATATATTATAATACAATTTTAAAATAATAAAAATATCCAGCGAGCATACCAACTCCGGATTTCCGATTTGGCAAACCAAGTTTAGAGACTAGTTAGACCTATGTCTCATCTTAGTTTTTCATCTTTATTTATATAGTAAAACACGTTTTTGATTAGTTTTTATCGTTTTTAATTTATATATATTTATGGAAATAAACACTGTTTTTTGTATAGTCCTGTGATTTCTTCGCCCTGGGACATGTATTTTAATTTTTTGTACTTTTTACAGATGAAAATATAGAATAAATGCTATAAAAAAAATTTTAAAAAAACGATCCACATCTTACATTTGCTTAAAACAAATATTCAAAAGTCTGATATGATGAATCAGAGCTTTTGCAAATATCTGTGTATATTCTGGCGTTATCCAAAATATGAAATATTTAACTTAAGGGACCTCCTGTGCACGCCGAGTGTTAAAGAAAACCCCATTACACATGCACTTTATTCTTAATTTTAATATACTTTAATCCAGATAAAAATATCAAATATTCAGGTTTACGTCATATATTTGTATAAGATATGGTCTTTTAAAATTCAATCGGTACATTCAAATTAATTTGTCAATTCACCGAACCTCAAAGTTCAAAGTAAACATATTTAAATTGTTATTTGATTCATATCAAGTATTAAGTGAAGACTAACACGAAAGTAATTTTCTAATTCACGAAAGATATTTTTAATGATCAAAGATATCTGTAAAGAAAAATAAACATGAAGCAATAACAAATATGTTTATTATCCTGCACTGGGAAAAGGGGCAAGTACTTACTAGTTGCTCCCTGCAAAATAATATTTGCATTTTACGTTGGAATTTATGAATGAACGAATTCGCTTACATGCCATATACATTTTGTACCTATGTAGACTTTGGGGATTATCCTGATGTATTTAAATATACATGTACATTTAAACAAATAACTTACATGATTGTACATATTTACTTCAGATGGACACAAATATTAAATTTTACTATCTCGAGTTGACACTCCTTACTTATTAAATAGCAATCAATGATTACAGAATTTATTTCTTGAATTCAGCAAATTTAATTATATATTACACAATAAACTGTCATTGTCGGCCTGCAGAAAAATTCCTTTATTATAAATGTATAAAGTAGGTTTTGAAGTAATTCCTGCCAACGAAAAAATTACATAATTTTACATAAATTTTAATAAAACATATGCACTTCTGCATTACGCTCTTGGAACTTTAAATTTTCGTTGGAGCTAAAAATATCCCGGTTGACATGTCTGTTTTACCTTTGAAAATATCTTTCTTTTTTTGACAAAATAAGCTTGGAATCATATAAACTGTTTGTGGGATGTATAACTTTTTAACGGTTTTTGTTAGTATATTATGTTTTTTTTTTATTGTACATTGTGTTCTTTCTATTTCATTCTTTCAAAAACCATGGGCGTAGCAGACGAAGGCATTGGGGGCAATTACCACCCCACTTTTTAAAGGGGAGCAAAACTATGTTTTTGCTCTCTCCCTTGTCAAAATTATATAAATATATTCATTGTTTTGGCTTACAGAAACAAAAATGAATTTGAGGCCCAGAGCCCAGTTTATTTTCAGCATGAAGACAGTCTAGTGATTCTGTGCCCCAGTTCTTTTATATAAATGAAACATTTGTTTCTGTTTTGTTTTTTGCTTGTCATATTTTGAAGAGTTCCCCCCCCCCAATTTCAAATTCAGTCCTACGCGCATGATAACTCTACGTGCTCAGAAATATATTTATATAATCCTGAATATGATCATGCACTTCCTCCTTCCACGTAAAATCTGAAATTTCTTCTTATCTTTCGAGAATTCATTGAATAACACTTCCTTCCTGCCAGGAAAAAATATGTTGTTACTTAAAAACATGTTAAAAGTTTTCAAGGTCTCCTTTAAAATCTTGTCAAACTGTATCTTTGACGAGACTGTATATTTTACATTTATCCTGATATATGTTTTATATTGAGTATACATACTGTATAGTTCATGGGACATGTGAATATGTACCCCAACCTTTTTTGGTTGGTTAAGATAAATTTAAAAATCCGTCGGGTCTTAAACTAACAGACCAAACAACTCGCAGCATTTTTCGATTTAGTTTTTTAACGTTATAACAATAACTTTAACAAACACAAATGGTGGATAGGTTGTTTTAATATATATGAATGTGCATGTGTCAGTAGGACACATAGAAACTTAATCATTTCAAGCAATGGAACAAAAAATAAAACACATGCCTGCACAAAATGGATCATCTGGAGTACGTGTCTCGAGGTTTCTAACCGCCACAAGTTTGTTTTTTATTCCACAGTTTTATCTTAATGATAAAATCACAGGAGCCTGTCTTTGAAAATAGTATTTAAATCGGGTGCGTTCTAAGAGACACAAAACGGCTTACCCTTCCGAGCCACCAGAGTTTACCCCCCCCCCCCAACAATGATTTTGGTGGGGACAGTAATGTGTGTGTTTGTCTTGTTATTTTCTATGTTGTGTTTCATCTTTGTCGTATTCTTGTTGTGATTTGTACTTTGGTATTCTTTCGCTTTCGCTTTATCTTAATCTTTATTTGAAGCAGACTCAAGCTCCATTGAAATTGATATAGTCTCATTGTAAATACATGATTCAACTGGTAAACTTAATATCATATTCTTAGTCTACTTAGTACTGCTACTGTTGTTATAAGTGGGTAATCCCATATAATTCTTACTTGAAGTAGTGACATAATAGTTTTTACCTGAGAATATTATTCATGACCAGTTCGTCAGAAATGACTAAACGATGACCTTGGAAAATATATTTTATTTCAACATTTAAAAATATAAAAAATACAAAACATTCAATAACAATTCAATCCATTAAACACGTGGATATCACAGATTTATCAAAGAGTGTTTTCGTTGTATTCACGTCACTGATCATGATGGCTTGTTGAAAACCTTCACGTTTGACATATTATGTACCTCACAAACACTCTTAATATTGCACTCATGTAGACAAATAAAATATTTCTTAATCTTATCTCCTACTGTTCAGAACCTGGCATTTCGCCCTTTGTTAATGTTTGTGATAATCTAAATCACGATGACCCCGGGTGTAATTTCCGTACAAAATAATGAATCATTTAAATTAAACATGGGGAAAATTTCGGTGATTAATAGTGGTATTTTATGAATGAACGGATTTAAAAATCAAAGGAAAAAGTAAATATGTTATTGGTTATGTCTCGTTCTTTTCTTATTCATAACATACGTTTTTCACAAATACAAATATTGCACCTTAATGTATTTTACCTGAATATAACACAATCGCCAATGTTATCAGGAATTACATGAACGTAAAACAATGTCCAATGATTCAATAATATAGTTTTCAGGAAAATTTATAATAGCACCCGTCAACAAATGAAGTCTGCAATCCTCAACAAACTTGCCCTGATTGTTCCTTTACAACAAAGTCACAATGTAATCCTTACAACATTGTAGTCCACCAACGACATCATACGAATTGACTTAGTTAATTCGCTGAATATTCAGGCAACAAAAGTTCCCACTGGAAACGTCAAAATTATGCTTCCATGTTAGTTTTAGATGAATGTTCAATTCATTTTCAACTGTCTTCTTCCTCTTCACTGTCCTCTTCTAACGACTCCTGTAAAGTTGGCATGAGAGGAGTGCGTCGGATGTGAGGTGACATTGATCCTTTAGGCGGAGATCCCGGTACTACATCGGACTGCAGTACTGTTATCCAGTCGTTAATGTCTTGTTTTCTGCTGACTTGAAAAGTTAAATTGTTGCCGTCGATTTCATCTGGAACTACTTTGATTTCGTTTTCGCTGTCGCTGCGGTACACTTTACAATGTTTTAAACTGATGTACATCGCTGAATTCGTGTATTTCTGATCTTTGTATATAACAGCGTAATGTTCAAATGAGTTCTGGTACACTCTTACTAAAACTGGTATCCGTAGAAGTTTCCCGCCACAACATTGTACCATCTGCAGACTACCACTTTTTACTTCTAATCCTTTGGGTGTCCTTTGGATAGGAATAGGATCTGAACAAGAAGATTTCTGCATTTCAAAAACCATCTTCATACTATCAGTTCTAAACATATAATGAACACTCAGTCTGTTTTTGTTGTTAAGTTTCCAGGATGACTCACAAACTTTCCCGGGAAATTAGCTCACTAAGTGCAAGTTTCGTATAATTAACTTCACTGTTTACAGCAGGTCTTTAGTTAACGTCTATTGTCAATCTATATACAACAACGCTCATTTACAGGCGATGAAAGCGATTGTAGTAATGATAAATAAACATATTGCCTGTGTTTATATACTAGAATGTACCGTATACCCCCAACATTGACTCAGTGCATGTCATATGTAACCGCTACTACTATTGGATAAGTCTGATCAATCAATGTCCTTTTAGCCAATCAGCAGTGTTGTATTTCATAATAAACCGATTTCTGTGTAGGCAGATTAACCTATTTATGTAATCAATTCACCAAGAATTTTCAGCAACTACAATGTATCTCAAAATATAGAATTCAGATTAATGTGTTGCATGTATGTAAAAGCCACAACTACTATATTAAATTTATTATTTCTTAAACTTTTGACATTCAATAGCATTTCAAGGATTTTGTGTTAGAGGGCGAGGTGTGAATCCGGGGTGTGAATAGGGAAAACAACTGTAAGAAAAACACAAGATAAACCATTACCAGACACTTTTGTGCCGGTAAATTAAAAAACCTTAATTCGTTGGAATTGTTGATTGCTTCAAGCTTTCAAATGGTAATGTTTATACTACATGCATATTCAGGACAAAATTGATTTGATTTGGGAAGACCGAGGGCTTTATGTTGGGGGAGGGGGTGTCACTGCGAGGTATTTCGATTGCCATGGTAAGACTGATGGATCATATTATTTTTATAAAGGCCCAAGAATTTATATACTTTTCAAATAGCGGAGTGCCACAAGAAAATCTAGCACTTTGTTCTGTATCGGTATATATAACAAATAACACCAAAAGTTTACGTTCACATCAGTTGTGTACCACCTGACGATGAAAGCGAGCACCCCAATTTTCCGGGAACATTCCGCCAAGCAAATGGAAGCGAGAAAAAAAAACGCAAGTCGTAATTTTGGTTATGACCAATCTGAGGTAAATCATATCTGTGTAATCACGAGTAATATGAATTCCATTGGCTGTAATGAAATATGCTTTATATTGAAACCTTACAAAAGCCGACGTCCCAAAGTATTTTTGGAAATTTTACCATTTAATTGCTACAGATGGAAATACTTTTCTGTGTAATGAAGGGGCGAAGGATAGCGTTCTATATGGTATCCCTTTGGTTGACGGATAAGCCTAGACGTACATGTTGGGAGTGCCAAAATGAACTCTTGCCGGGATGAAAGGTTTTTTAATAGCAGAGTTCCTTGGATGTAATAAAATCCGTTAATAGAGAAAAAAACTACATGTACTATGAAATTTTCGAACATGATGATTGTCAATAATGGCTAGCAGAAATGTGATACTTGTTTATTGATCACCCGAGCATTAAAATTCCGTAATAGAATACTTGTGTTTTATTATTATAGGTACGCACCTTTTAAACGTGCTTAAAAATGCCCCCAACCTCTTGTACTTAGTTGACTTTCCGTACTTTAATGAAAATTTTGGTGTTGGTGTTATTTTAAGTATACTTGACTTTCTATTTGGGACGATTAAGATCTTTTCACAAGGAGTGGTATTCCACCCTTATTGAAGGTCTTGCAGAGACGTCTAGATTTGTATATTGTTTGTGTTTTTATCGTGGTTAGAGTGTAGTCTTCCTGACATTTACTCCATTTCTTTTCATTTTCATATCGATATCAAAACCAACAGGGGCTTGGGGCATGAACCCCTCTCTAGTGGTGTTGTAGTATAAATTACATACAGTAACTCTAGAGTAAAAGATTCAAATGCTGCCGGTCGCTTGGTCTCACTTGAAGATCAGACTTGGTCTGTTTGTCACTTCAAGTCATCAATATTTTGTCGGCGAATGTATCTGTCCTTTTTAACTTGTCAGGTTAACAACTTTTTAGATCGTTTTAACGGACGTTTATTGTTTTTGTAGACATTTAATTACAAAGGATAACGAGAAAAAAACTTATACATATATCACTGGGTCGGTGAATATACTGATAACCTTAAAAGTCAAAAAAGGTCAATAAGCAAACTGGACTAATGTCATAAGGTTACTGCCTTCTACGGTCAAATTGACCATATATACATGTTTATATGAAGTTACATCTAATGTTAATAATGGTTATTCGTGCAGATCAAAATGATAATATAAAATAGGAGATGTGGCATGAAAGTCCATGAGAGAGACATTCACTTAATGACAGTCGAATTTAAACTCTTTCATTCCCATTACAGTCTTCAATAATTAAACGGAGTCCATAACATAACGGAAGCTGTAAAAGTCCCCCCCCCCCCAAAAAAAATATACAAAAATTTGGATCTATTCATAAAACAAATCTACAAGACTTTAACGGACTCAAACGTTCTGGCGTTACGAAATGATCAAAACTTCGAAAACCCATGACCCCCCCACTAAAAAATAATAAAATAAAAACAAAAAATAAGTTAACAGAATTATCATCAGAGATTCCTGCTGTCATTTACATTTACATATATTCAGCCAGTTATTTTCATATGGCCGTAACCGATTCGTTTACATTGTTGCAGGACTTAAAGCGGGTAAAAACTAGTATTGTACATATTCTTATATTAAAGTTATAAAATAATATGTAAATATTTGTTGTTTTTTTTTTATTAATAAAATTCGAACAGAAATATATACATGTATTATTCGTCGTAACGTTCGGGAAATGACTAGTAAGAGTTTCTAAATTATATATTGTTCGCATCTTTTATATTTAAGTCGTTTCAAACGATCATTTTTTAAATTTTCCATTACCAATCGAGTAACTGATTTATGGTATCTCCTTTATCCGTACTGAGGTTATCTATCATATCAGTCAATGTACTATTAATTAAGATAAAGAAAGGGATCGGATACTAGCACGGACATAAGCCGACCGGTCTGTGTACTATAGATATGGGGTAAATGTCACTGAGACCATACTCCAACGAAGAAAAACATTGCACAAGATCTTCAACAAGTAAATCGCAATTTAAACAATTAAAAGAAAGTGATAAAGCTAGGTTATGTAACTGGTTTTATTCAAGCTAGTTGACTGAATTAAAACCCCGATTTTTAAGGACACATTCCCTATGAAAATAGTTTGAGATTCGT
>JAULBM010316924.1:0-23932 GCA_032357055.1 Geukensia granosissima | reverse complement strand
ATACTATACAAAATATTGCATAATTAAATGATATGAACTATTTTTAACAATATATTTCCCATTTTGCAATGTCAAGAAATATTAACATTTTGTCAGCTTTACCAATCTAATATAAATTTATCCTGTCAGGCATTTTTGCTATTGTCCCATTTTTCGCCAAAGACTGACATTTTAGTCAACCAATGAAAAGTTCTTATCTGTGATGACCTGTAAGGACTTTTCTGATTGGGTAAGAAGGATTTGTGATGACCTGTAAGGACTATTCTGATTGGGTAGGAAGGGAGTTCTGAAACCCGTGAAGGGTCATAACTTTTCATCTTTTGTAGATCACTGATACTGGGATCATCATCAAAGCTCAACAACCCATGTTAAAAATTTTTAAGATTTCCCTTCCCACCTTCCCTAACCCAAATGGAACTGTATTTAGTCTCCCACAGCATATTATTAACAAATAACCCGGGTTAATTTAAATTAAAACTCACTACTCTTGTTGCTATCAATTCTTTGAAATATTTACTGGAATTGCCGACCAAATGGAAATTATTATATTAAGTACATCATAATTTATGATTCGATATTTAAAATGGCTACAGGAGAAGGCACAGTAAAAAACCTGTAATAAAGTGAATAACACTTCTGCCACCAGACACTAATAGCCATTTTTTTTTATTACAGACAAATTTTTACTTTTTAAATGTATTACATTTTTACCCTATATCATTTAGGAGTCATAATATGACAATGGATATTTGCAATAATCAATTCTTTTAAATGGAAACCTGTTTCGTGTATAAAATTGAAAATGTTGTTTTGTGTGTTATTTTCATAAAAGTTTTTCAGGAAAGTAGTTTATTGCAAATTGTAATTTTTGTTTTAGATAATGTTTAAAATTTACACAAGTCTTATTTTCTTTTGGTAATGTAAGAATGTCATGAATATAGTGAAAATTTCTAGCTATACTGTACTGATTTTAAACAATCTTACCTGTATAGCCCAAAAAGAGAAAAATTATATAAAAATTAAATTTTGGGAGTGCACACAGGAAAATTTATGAATTCAACCAGCACTGACTTTATTGCTAGGCAGTAATGTTTCTCTTCTATAAATATAAAATACAATATAAAGCTAAAGAAAACTGATCAACTTGATATAGTGAACTAATATGAATGTATAGGAATGCATTGATGAGCCAGGTGAGACATTGTCATTCTCATGAGACATTAAGTATAACACAAACATATATTATTTATATACTGTAAAGGAGTTGGTACCTTAAGTCCTATATTTGGCCCAAATTTTAGATTTTGTGACACAATAATAAGTTTTTGTGAAAAAATGCTGTTTATTAATCGTCTTTTGATAATGCATAACTTTTTTCTTGTTTACTTTTCGTCATTTCGACAAAATGAAAGGGCATATTTTACTATTTTGATAAGAACTTAACATTTTCGGTAATAATACTGCATTTTTGGAGGTGTTTTGTTCAAAATAGATATGATGGCACAAAAACATCACAAAGATCTTTTAACCAAACATTTGCACTTGATAGATCTTGAATTGTGCAAAGTGTAGTTGTGATGTTTTTGTGTGATCTATATTTAAATTGACAAAATAGAGTCAAATATTGCATCAAATTCATTAATTAATTAGTACTTTCACATTTAAAGCATTTTTTTCTGTGTCATGTGACCATTGTAGAACTAATTAAACTAAAAATTCTGTTGAATTTTCTTTTTATAGACATTATTCAATACAAAAAATATAAAATAATAGATATTATTTCATTTTTTAGCCAAATTCTTGGGCCAAAAATGGGCCTTAACGACCCTCGTCCTCTGATCCTATAGGAATTGAATAAAAATGGCTGTGCTTCTTCATAACTACAAAAAAGTTTAAACGAGACATGATGTAAATGTTCCTTGTAAGGGCTGCTGTATAATGGTTGTTAATTTACTGTCTTTTCGTCATCCACGATGGACTATCTCTATATTAAATATACATGACAACTATATTTTCTAAAGTAAATACATAAGGATTCGGGCTCCATGGACCTTTAGTTATTTTTCAGACAAAACACAAGAACTAATATGATATATTTTTATTTTCTCATAGTGTTGAAATATCAACCACTTGGATAACTTAACGACATTGGAATAAAGACAAGACAGAAAAAAAGGAAAAGAGATAAGTTCTAGAATATGAAGACATAGTTAGAAAAAAATCAGTACATCTTAATTACATTACAGGTTTGGATAAAATGAACACATTTGGTGCAATACACGTTTTTGTGGAATGGTCTCATTTCTGATGTGAGTATTTGCAAATATAGGACCAAACTTGAATTTCCATCAATGATGTTTAAGAATGCCATATAAAATCTCATACATTTTGGGGTCTTTTCATTGAGGAAAACTATAATTAACCAAAGAACTGGCTATGAAATAAATTGAGTGAACATTTATGTGCTTAAAAATAAATATCTGCAGAAAGTCATAATGACATCTTGATTACACATTCAGAGTGTCCTCCATGGTAAAGATAGCAAGGTTTCCATTTCACGTTTAAATTAATACTAAACTAGTGTTTCTAGAAAATTACTGGTGTATGGAGGACTCGCATCGTCACTATGCATAGAACTAAGTCCTGTGTCAGAATTTGAGTCGTCGTCGATGACTTTGGCACAACAATCAGACCTTGAATCATTGTTCATTGTAGCACTAACAAATCTGTCACTTTTTAAATGGCAGTCTGACCTAGATTTATAAGCATATATTTCTGACTTGATTCTTTCACTAATCAGACTATCGTCAAACATTTTACCATGTGGAATAAACATACAATTCCGCCGATGGCCATTTTTCGGAGTACTTTCCTTGCTATAACCAAACTGGGAATCGTTAGAAGTATTGTCTGTATCAACAGAAAACGAATCTTCGTCAACGAAACTCTTTTTATGAGGTTCGATAAGTTGAGTTTCACCGGAAGCGGAGCTTTCTTCGGGCGAGATAATGGCGTCAATATTTACATAATCGGCATAAGAATCTGAATTAGAACACGCTGCCTTTTGTTTTGAAACACAACTGTCGTCGCTTGAAAATGTTTCACATTTGTCTAAATATTCCAGTTCCCTTTGAAGGGTCTGGATGATTTTCTGTTTTTCTGATAAAACTTGATCACAACCGTCAATTTCACGTGCTATTTGAGCTGCCTCGTATTTCTGCATCATATTAGCAGACACAATTCTGTTTAATTCCGCTTGTAAACTAGTAAGTTCAGTTTCCAGTTCGGAATTGCAAAATTGTTGATCATACATATTATCATCGCCACAAAACCCTTTATTAAACGATTCCTCATTAATCTGTTGTGAAAGGTCCTCAATAGCAGAATTTTCTTTTTTGATTTTCGTTTCTAATTGAAGAACCTTTTCACAAAATTCAATGTACATTTCTAAATTTTCTGGATCAATTTTCCGAAGAAATTCATCCATACTGTCTTCTAGACTGCCTTTCAAATAAGCGTTTTGCACATAGTCTGTTCCGTTAGCTTCCATTCGCGTTCGGTGCATGTTTGCTTCATATTGTTCAATTTCCTTGTCCATGCCTTCAAGTCTACAAGTAATATCATGCAGCTTGCGTTCTTGTTTAATAACAGTTTTAGCTAAATCGTCTATGGATTTCAGTCTTTCTGAAGACCTACTTTTGTGACTGCGCTCTTTTGAGCCGTGGCTTTGTATTTCACGCGTTTTATGTCGCGAACGTCGGTGGCGACGTCTGGCATGTAAAAACTCGCCGTATTCATCAAATTCATCAACATGACGCATCGTCAATTGCACATTTCTTTGTTCTTCACCCCATGCTTTCCATATTTTTAGAATTTTTGTTCGTCCTTGCAATGGCCTTTCTACGTCTCGCCATCTTTCATAAATTGTATATTTATCTGTTCTTTCATCTTCATGTTTCCCTTCGTTGTACAACAAGGCGTAAATGACGTCATCACAAGTTGTACGTTTTGTTAGACCTGTTACCCATCTTTGAGTTCCAGTTAACCAGACTGGGATTTCTGTAACAGCTTCAGTTCCCTCCATCTGTAAAATAACACAATTTCATTAGAACAAACTTTCATTATACTCAAACCTAACGCAATTTTTATTCTGTTCCTTTCCTCGCCCCTTTTCAAGGTGTCACGGGGACATACCAGACTGCATCTCACTGATTGTTATTTCTTTTAAGGTAGACGGATAATCGTTTTCAAGGTTTTTTCAAGCAGGTGGGACGACACATTAGGTGAGAAAAACAGATATTGAATTAAATTATAGAGTCGTTATACGAGAACCGTATTGACTATACCTGTAACTGACAGTGAAAGATGCACTTGAAATGCACAAGTTTGTTTACACAATAACCTTACATAACTCTTAAAAATAGGCAATAGTAAACATTAACATATGATTGGGCATAATGTTAGAACATTCTGTAAAGATTAAATTGATGTTCACATATTTTACTGTGTCAATAGATAGCACAGCAGGAAGATTGAGATGACTTTAACAAATCTGAATAACTGTTCATTTTGTATTGACCGTGTTCTGTATGTATTATGTCCTGATTTATAATGTTCAGATGGCAGCTGTTTAACTAATAAATTAGGTAGTTGTTAGTCTTTAATTTAGTACCATTTATGAAAATATTGACATGTTAGTACAGAAGTACATGTAGTCTTCTAAACTAATTATCATTGAAAATCAATCCATTAGAAAAATTACAGTTGTAAATATTCGAGTGTTTTTTTTAATCCAAAATGAAGTTAATAATGCAGTATAGAAAACAAGACCAAGGAGGAAAAAGGAAATCCGACTTGTAAAAAACGAAAGCAATATACCCTCGAGAGGGAACTAGCTACACAGGTTGTCCGTATTGGTAAGCAATTCGTGTATCTTTAAAGAAACAACCACCATTGTAAATTTTCAATTCCAGTTATTGCTAGACCGAGATGATGGCAATACACACTACCAGGTGTCAATTGAAGTTAAGAGAGATGAAGACCACAACATCAAAACGTATCATATATAGTATATATTTATGTAATCAGCCCCGCCCCTATCCAACCCGCAATTTTTCCTGTGGCAGTCTAAAAGTCCCTCCCTTACCGGTCCCTTGCTCATAGCGTACATATTGATTTATTGTTTAACTTGTTTTTGTCCTGAATATACATGAAATATTTGCCACTGGACGTTATACAACATTCAATCAATCTAATCATTGTTTGTAATTTATATGCCCCCTGACGACCCCAAAACGGGAATTAAATTTCTTCTTCTTCTGGTGGGGAATTTATCTCATTAGAAGATCGTTAACTGGTGTTGATCTTAAAATTTCTCTTAAGTCCTGACTTCAGTCGAGGAGCAGCATGTGCTCGTTTTGGGCAATGTTTATGGCAGCAGCTGAGTACGTTAAGGTATCAATATCGTGGTTACAATCTATTGAATAAAGAATGTTTAAGACATTCGCTGGGGGCAGCTTACTAGAATGATACTACTTAGAAATGAGAGGCTGACAATTGGAAAGGTAAGTGTCGTCAATGTAATGCCATAGAGTGTTATATTGGATTTGAACAGATAAGCGCGTTTTGGAGGGTGAGTGGTTCCAGCAACTTTCAAGACATCGCATCCGCCGCAATCCAATAGATCAATGTCAGTTTTTGTGTGTGTGTCTGTTCGTTGCAATATGCATAAAATTGAGAAAAATCGTCTCTTTTGAGTACCCTTAACTGTAATTTAGTCTGTTGCGTACTAAGTATACCCGTTTATAGGAATCTTGAAGTTTTAACACCTGAGAAAATAACGAACTACAATAGATTTACTAGTCTATTTTAAGTAGATGCTTGTAAGATTGAAATCCTAGTTAAAGTAGTAATTCCCTTTTGATCAGTTGGCTTTTTAATCAGTTCATATACGTAACCAAATGTTTATCTTGGGCGATTTCAATTTCGAAAAAAAGCCGAATGTGAATAAATATATTACAACGACTTTAGAGTTTAATAATGGAATCATGAGTTTATTTAAACTGAAATGAAATAACTTCTTGAGGTTGAGAACCTATGGACTATTAAGATGATTAAAATAAAATTAGTAAATATTTAGAAGGTCAACTGAATAAGACTTTAATTGAACAATATTTCAGTATTAAATGCCAACAAAAACCACAAAATTCAAATTTTAAAGTACAGTACTCAGCGCCTCATGAGAACACCCAAAAGTACAACAGTATAATGTGAACTTATCGACAAAGAACAATATTACATCGTGGAGGTAATGTAGCTATACTTTAATCATTATAATTTTCACCGTTGGAAAATCAATTCGGGCATTCGTAACTTAATGTGGAGACTGAAATCATTCAATACCGCATCATGTAAATTTACAATGTATGTCCCGGTGTTGAGGTCAAAAACCAAAAACTATTCGGTTGGTGAATCGACGCGAAAAACTTATTTGATTATTTGCAAGATTTCCTGAAAAACAATATCCCCAAATAAATAAAAAGGCGTACGCCCCCTTCCTCTTCCACTCTTCCAATATCATTTAAAAAACAAAAGTTCAGAGCTATCGTCATTCAACTCCTCTCAAAATATTTGATTGTATTTTATTCATGAAGGCATAATGTATCAAATTGAAACTACAAACTGCATAAAATCATTATTTTGCATATAGTTAATGAAGAACTTGTTAAATTGAAACCGCCGGTAATATTGATGATATATCCAATTATTGTCAGAATAGATCATCTGTCAGTTTTAACAACAAAAAGACAACGAAACCTGAAACTTTCAATTAATATTTCAAAGTACATGTTTTTATTTCAGACGATGTTACACCTTTTAATGGAGGGAAGTGATATATACACACCGTTGAAAACAAATCGAACTACCCCTTTGATAAATTGTTTTATGTCCTACCTGCTCATTAGATGAATTTGTCCAAAACAAAGTTTTAGAGCAATCCGTAGAAATTATGTTAAGGATTCAGAAAATATAGGGACTTAAGTTTTTTCAATATATGTCATTTTCTCAAGAACTTCTTACCTTGATCAAACAGGTAGAGTTAAATCCTATTAATTCCTAATCACAAATTACATCATATCACAAACAAATGCAACATTCCCACCGAGAGAAAGTTGACTCTGAAGTGCACTATACAGGTTCTACATATGGTTCCGACAACATGAAAGGAAATGATTACTCGAGCAGTGCAGTTTTACTTCAAGACACAGGTGAATGTACACGGTGAATGGGGAACACTTTTGCCTGTGGGATTTATGTTAAATTTGGCATAAACCATGACATAAATTTATTGCAGTCATGATCTGTTTCCTTTCATAATATATAATATACAAACATTTGATTTAATTAAAACGTTATGTTACATTTTAATAATTGTAAGTAAATGATAGGGCTGTTCAGGTGGTTGTACATAGATTAAAATTTTAATTAAATAATAAATGCAGTCACTATTGTAAAAACATTTTATTATTATTATTATTTTTAGATAATATCAGAAGAAAAAAATATTTAAAAATGTTATGATTGAATTCGTAAAACGTAGGAGCCAAACAGTCGACCAGGATATTCACAGTTAATTATGATTGTATCAGGCCTAACAGTTTGTTTATTGGCTTTTGTTACTTGCTCATGCTTCGTTTATTGCATATTCCTTTGTTCATTTTTTTTTTTTTTTTGCAGTTTTGGTCCAAATTCACTACTGGTTTTCGGAATATAAATTTGAAATATGGAAATAACTAAAGGCAAAATAATGTTTAAAACTGGAAAGCCATTTGTCCCAGCTACTTAAATACGAGTTTCTTCCTTTTAAAAATGACAACATTGCAGAACGAAATATTTTATAGTTTTCTCAAATATTTACACAAATATTATTTGCATGTACAGTTGCGGGTAAACGTTTTAGACAAATCTTTTATTAACCACAACACGTATCTATAATCGTAAAACTATGATATATACTTTCCTGGGATCAATGAGCATTAATTTAACCGCTCCTAATCGTTAAACCACAAATCCTCTCAATTTTGTTTTGAAATCGGTCAAGAACTAATTTGAAAAAAAATAATTTCATATTTTTCGATTAAACTTAATCTGCAGTTAAACTGAATCCTTTGTCTTCTTTTAAAGTTACCTTAATAACCGACAAACAAAATCTTGTGTGGTTTACCAGAGAGAGAAAAACTTTTATCTCGTTTTGCATGTATTGGTTTTAAGCTTTTGGTTAAAAAAGGTATAGCTGAAACGTTGATCCCTGTCAAAGCTAGAATATATATATTAAATTGGCATCGTAAATGCAAGTTTTGCTATAAAATAATTTCTCAAACTGGGACCAATTTAAAACACACACCACAGTACAACTCGGTACATGTATTATTTATATACTGTATAAATGTACTACATTAACTCTTACCTATCCTCTCATAATATCCCAATTCAATATAAAACGGCGTCTAAAGCATTTAACTATACAGTATTTAAACTATTTGTCTGCAGATGCTGACCGCAACTTTATAGGAAAATGTCACTACCTGTTTTTAAACCTGTATCAGCATATATTGTAACGTTTGCTTTGCTAAATAAAGAGTAATTGGCCTACGTAGATGAATGTCAAAGGTCTGGGGACGTTTTTCAGAATCGGTGACAATTCTATCACCTAAACACAAAGCCATGACTTGGGAAGATAACGAGACATTTTATCTCTCCACTTATAGTATACAATAGAACAATTTTACACCGATAATATACCCTATACAAATAATGACGAAGGATTTTTCTGTAACCTTTTATTGTTGTAGAAAGAAAGATGACCTGATATGTAATTTATCTTATAGATCGAAGTATTAAAAATCACAGATTAAGTCATTAACGTACCATAACATTATATAAAGTCTGGGATACCTAACACTTCCTGGGAATTATACTCGGGTGTCAACGGTATTTAGCTTTCACAAGTTTATACAATAATATTTTTACTGTTTTATTCGACCGATTGTTACTAAACTTGACAGGCAGATGAAACATTAGAGAAGATAAGGACAAGTTAATTTATTTATTGTCTAAAGGTGATGGAAGATCATTATTGACACAAGATAAACATCTGCGATCCAACATTTTGAAAACATTACGCTGGTATTTATTTTCAATTTAAAACTACCTTGGAAAAAATATATTACGGCTATTATTCCCTCAAATCTACCCTATATTTGTTAACATGTAAGTATAGCTTGCATGAAATTGCACTGTCATGATATGCATTTGAAGAAATTGGAGAGTTTCTAATAACAATCAAATCCCGAGTTGTAAAACCTAAATATAGTGTAGAACTACAGTCCAGTTATATCTGTTATTGTAGAACTACAGTCCAGTTATATCTGTTATTGTAGAACTACAGTCCAGTTATATCTGTTATTGTAAAACTACAGTCCAGTTATATCTGTTATTGTACACTATTTATTTACAGCTAGCAATCTAAATAAAACGACAAAAAATTTAAAAGATTTTTGATATGTAAAGACGATATGTAACTTCAAACAGAAAACATACAACAATATACACCGATTGTATTTCAGACCTGATTTTTGTATTTTAAAGTATAAATCAAAGTAAACTTAGATGTCTGTAATTATCTGGGTGTATTCGATTCATTGCACAGATACAAAAAAATCCACTTCTAGAAGCAACGGGAGGAGGTACTAAACAAACACTTATTTGTTCTCAAAGACAAATACTGTGTAAATATCATTTTTATAATGTTTGAAACAAGTCAATACATAAATTTTGACATTCGTATCACTTTAATTATAACGACAGGTTCCCATCCGAAAATTCGACTTTAAAAACTACATAACAAACTTAAAGCACAGCAACATACTTCATTTTTTGTAATGGCTAAACATGCTAAATCCACAAGCAAAAATGTTATATCTATAAATATTTATTGCAAACTCACAACATAAATTGATTTTTACCAAAACAAAGTTATGAAAAACAACTGAACTAAATGTTAAAAACGTATACAGTACTGACCTATTGCTTTCTCTGACCTTTAAAATGAAATTCCAAGAGTGAGTTGATAAAGTCTCCGAACAGAATATATATAAAACACAAGTTGTTAGTCAGATTTTAAATATCCCATCTATCTCTTTGAAATATTTCTTTAGAAATTATATGCACTTCCCTACGACGTAAGACTGGCTGCAAAGAGTTTCACAGAATGCCTCAAGGTGATCGAATCAACAAATCAATCAGCTGATCGGTCTAATCGATAACGGCAGTTCGACTGATCATATCTACAACTTTGTTTGTTAAAGGAACCGCTATGATTGACTAAGTATTTGTAGATTATGGAAAATGTTTAAATTAATCTGGAGGGCGTATACATTTCCCTTTTCTTTCTTTGTTTACTAATCTTCCGTTATTTGCTGTAAACTATCCAAATTAATTGTTACGTACATGGAATTTTATGGTACTCTACTTGGCGACAGAAAACAGGAAATTGATTTAAAGTAGCCGCTTTAGCAATATCTTTATTAACTTTCATATCATCTTTTCTCATGTTGTAACAATTAAACATTCATGTAGTTCCCAAATGACAATTACTTCATAAATTCCAAAGAAACTTAATAAAACTATTTTATAATTTTGTACCAGAGAATCGATCTGTGAGGTAAAATTAAACTTGTGACAAAGAATGATAACAATTTCTAACAAAAAACTTATCCCTTTCCAACCAATAAATTCAATATAAAAGGGTAGTAATTTGTTAAACATCTTTAATTGTTGTGAAAATTTATTTTAAACAGAATAAGAAGTGCAAAGGGGCTGATCATATTTGCCGTTCCTGCCATCAGCTTCCTACTCCGTAAAAATCTTATAGTTTTGTTCATGAATCTTTCCCTTCAGTTGTATATTAACCCCCTTCCAAGACCATATCCCCGCTAATTCTTCATCCCATCCATTGCATATCTTTAATTGGTCAATTATTCTCTCCTTTTTCTATTCCCATAATGTTTCGTCTGTTGACATATTGTGGTCCCCTAATTTAAATAATAAAGAATTTGAATTTGAATTTTACTTGATTGTTTGAGGAAAGCTTATCTTGATGTAACTGATGGTAAGACAATAAAAGAAACTTTAAGAATCGACCCACGTTAGAAATTTGTGTGGCACGTTCGTCAGTTTCTATATTTTATTTTTTCAAGTCGCATTTATAGATATGGACCTTAGTCGCATTTATAGAAATGGACCATAAGGACAGTATTTACTGATATGGGTAGAAAGGTAAAAAATCAAGAAAACAGATGTTCCTCGATAGAAACATAAAAATACAACCTATTACATACCATAGAACATAAAGTCACTGTTGAACAAGTGACTTCGCCATTAAATTGATTCGAAAATACATAAACATGTCATTCAAACGACTTTAGATGTTGATGGATGGACCAAGTTAACATTAATGGTTCTGGTGTCGCCAAATCTTTAAACTTTTTCATTTTAAATTCTTATAAAACTCATTGCATAAGAAATATTGTATCCATGAATGGAAAAATTTGTGTAAAACTTGTAAACTTCTAAAGTCATAAATATAAGAAATAAGTGGCTACTTAACAGTCCTTATATGTATACTACACGGTTACCCGACTATAATGACTAAACAAATTATTTGAACTTGGCCTTTGATAGAAGGGCCCACTACATACTTATACGTAACCATGGCGCCAGATCTCAAACTCAGTCTTTCTATGGCACTTTTATTGTGCTATATTCACACGGAAGTTCTATCTTGCAAAAGACATATTTTTTTTTCGAAGTTTCGAACTTTTTCCAAAACTTTTCAAATTAAACTCATCTCAAAACAATACATAACATAAAAGTGTAATTTAAAAATTTAAAGATCGAAGCATCATTCAATTTCTATTTTCTTGTGTCACTTCAGTTTGAAGTTAATGTAGGGTATGGATTCGTGTTTTCTGATAAACTGTATCATTCCCACAGAGCACCCGCCGAACCCACATAAATATGTTTTATTGTAGGATATGTTGTTTCATGGAGATGATCCTATAACATTTTATTTTGTTGCCCAATCCAATTATAAATTAATTACTGTTATTTTCGAAGTTTTACTCAAATATCTCACTAACTCTCACATCAAAGATTTTTTACGGTTCTCTCTCGGGTTGTTCTCCGATTGGGTCTCCAGCTATTGTTTTACGACTGGGGCTCAAGCAGTAGTCGCAACTTCACAGTAATGTAAAGTCGAAATTGTTTCTTGTATTGCCTTTAATTATATTTGATCAAGTTGATTGACTTTTTTATCATTTTTTAATAACTACACATTATTTGCTCTCTTTCAGTTCATAAAAAAATATCTATGATTTCTTTTGATGTTAAATTATCAATAATTTCATTAATTTTTCATGATTGAAAGTGACATTTTGTATTCAATCATTTTGCATTATTAATGATGACACCATATTTTCATGTATAAGATATCCCGGGTAGGGCTGAGTTATTGTTGTGAGGTATCCTTAGGCAGAGTGTCGTTTTTTTTTCAAAGGAGTGCAAATTTATCATTGTTATTTTTATTTTTGTCAGATAATTAATATCAATGGGTGTAGAATTGATCAGAACTGCTTGTAGGAATTCATTGTAATATTTCTTTTCCAATTTTTTAGTCTAGCACATTTTAGTCTAACGTCAATCAAATGTTTGTCACTGACAAACCAAAGCACATTTTTACGGGCAGTTTTCAATTTTAGTTTTAAAGATCTGGTGAAAAATATATCCAATCCACATTTGGTGTGCTATTCTTATTCATAAATTGTGAATATTTTGGCTAACGGAAGGGCATATAACAGTGCGCAAAAATATACAGAAATAGTGCAATCCAGAAAATAAGAGTGACCAAAAATATAGGACAGTACACAAATGCCAATCCTCCCAACATTGTTCAAAGAAGTTGCCCAGTCCATACCAAGAGAAAAACAATACATACTTGTAACATAGCAGACTGAAGCAAATTACTAAGTAGTCAGCTTAATTACATCTTGTACGACATAAAATTGTCACTTTACTTGTTTGTAACCGTCATTAAGTTGCAAACCATCGTCTCATATCGATCTTGAGACACCTAACTATCGACATTCCTTTTGTTCAGTATTTAACCTCTAACCAAATTAGGATGTTTAGGTGCAAAATATCTGATTTGATAATCATCTTAATTGTTATCATTGCAGGATCTCAATTTTTAACATCTTAAGTTACACAAGACCTCTGTACTTCAAAGACCGCCAACAGCCAGAAGGAACAGATGTTTTTCTGGCTAATAAAACAAGAATTCAAAATATTGTTTTAGTATTGGAGTTCAACTACAAAAAGTACTTCATATAAAAAATAAAGTATATTAGATGGGATAAATGCCGGAAACGAGGCAACCATTTCACATTAATAATTTCTCAAAATATAAAATTCAGTTGTGTACAATTAAGCGGTTTTCTTGAATGACCTTCTTCAGTACCTGGACACAACGCACTTTTCTGTATGATGCGGCATACTATCCGCACTTACCCAGTGAGGGAAAGAGTAGAAACCCCAAAAAACTCCCTAAATGCAGAGACATAATTTTAAATTGCAACTGTTTTGGAATAAAATGGAACATTTTTCACCAGCAAGTATGATAAAAACGTTTTTCTATTCAAAGAAAACAATTTTAATGATTAAACGGAAATTATGCTATTTAGACGGTTACAATAGGATCAAATGAAAATTACCCAAGTGTGACATTATTGAGTGTTGCTTTTAAATAATTTGTAACATTGATAGACAATAAAATGATCTCACCTGTAATTTTCTTCTGTCATTAATTCCACACCATCTATTTCTACAGTTTCAGTTCTTATCTGTAACGTAATAAACCATTGTCGTAATTAATGTATTTTAATTGAATGATGCGTGTTTACAATTGCAGTGTAATTTAAATTAATAAACTTGCGAACTTAACACATAAATTAGAGACATTTGAAAGATGGGGCAAACCTCGGGTTGCCATTACTTGTCATCGAGATTTCATTAAAATTTTATTATGGCTGTACGCCGACAAAGCGAAAAAATATTAAATCTGCCTACATGTATGAGGAGTTAAATTTAATTACGTATTTATTTTATGGTCATTGATTATTTGTCAATCTCTTATGATCATAGATGGTTTTATACATCTATGGACTGACGAACATGTACAAACTATACCTTCGTCATAGCATTGGAACTCAGTGTCTTCAGACATTGTAGTGTCTTCAAACACGTCAGTAAAAAGACAAGAATAGGTTCTGGAAGACAAGTTTAAAAGCACATTTGTGTCTAAAAAGGTTCCAAGGCAATGAGGTTCATTTGCTACGATAATTTGAGAACAGATTTATGGAGACATAGACCAGACCTCCAATTTTAAGAATTATCAAAATCTAGATCTTCAAATAATGTGGCGGCTCTTTATGAGGATCTCTAGATTGACCAACAAAACAGCAAAAAAATACAAGAAAACTTACAAGGACAAGTGTTCTTAACATGTATATAATCTTTATTTAATTTCAGTTTATAATGTTATGGAAACACAATTATCTATATATCCATAAAATAACGACAGTGAGAGAAAAACAAATCTCTAAATCTGCTGATATCATCCGCGTCTACAAAATCGGTGGCTCATACGATAATTCCTGGTCGCTTGGTGCTAATAAGTAAAAGAACATGTTTGTTGATGCAATCAGGCCACTGAGTTGACTTCACTTGGTATTGACTTGCAGGACCACCATATTTGTCGATTGTTATTTGGCTTTAAGTCATTATGACGTTCAAAGATCATTTGCTTCAGCACTAGCATGTATTAAATTGTAAATATAATTTCAGAGGCACTTCGATCCACCGATTTCTCTGTATTCTTACATCATCCTCATGTATATATGAAGGATCGTCGAGGAATCCAATTCATATCCAGTTTTATATTTCTTGGTGACGTCGAATGACGCAGTTAATAGTTCATCTTCGCTAGCCAAAGGTTTCGCTCAGGTCTTCCTCACTTTTACCTAAGTGAAACCATTGGTTAGGAAGATGTTAACATTCGTTTTAACAATGTTTCAAGATATAAATATCGCTGTGGTCAATACTATTGGTGGATGAAGCCACTACCGAACCTGGAGCGAGTAATGTAAGGTTTTTATCATTTTTATTGTTGGAATGCGGTTGTCAGTCTCATTGGTAGATGAAACTAACGCCAAAGCTGTAAAACCGAGTCTTGTGCAGCCAGTTTGTATTTTATTTTACTGGACGCATACTCGCAATCAACTGATCTGTGTACTTGACTGAATGACGCTGTATTTATAGATTAAAAGTTTTTTTTAAATAGCCAAAAGCTTTGAAAATAAATAAGCTTACTAAGCAGATTTTGATGGTATATTTGATAAAATTAAAGAAAAATCCAAATGCTATGTTCCCAAATTATCTTTTTATAATATGTGTTCGGTTTGTGCAAAAAATATCTGATCTCACAGTGCCATGATCAACATTAAAGTTTAATGATCAGTTCTTAGAAGTGTCGATATTACTTGTGTTTGAGAGATTGAGCCGGCTCACGCACGTGTACGCAATTAACCCCTTATCTTTCACAATACTATGTCGAGAATGTTATATTTGTACAGCGTGCCTGATCAAGCAAATTTTTGGCATTGCTGTGCGACTTTGTATCAAATTTGACCACATTCAAGTCGCGGTTACCAAATGGAAAGGGCTTAAAACCATGATATGCAAATACCTCTTGTATAATTAACTTAACAAAATCAATGATGGCCTGACAAATGTTTGCTGTTCTTTCGCCCAATAATATTTGGTATGACTACATCAAAACTCAATCGACTACAGGTTGACCAAACTCAGATCGATTAGTGTTACGGTTCTAAAAATCTAAATTTGGATTTGTTAACTTAGCGATTTGCTGTTCAAATAGACTTTCCAATTTTCTCAATATTACCGAGATTATACCACTTCACTTAAGTAAACTTAGGTAAATTAAAGCAAACTTTCACAGATAAAGAACAATATTTTTCAATGTAATACACAATTAGGACCTTTTAAAATCTTGGCATGATAGCCGTTGAGACATGGAAATTAAAAAGTTGTAAGAACTGTAATATATAGTGTACTATGTTTTCATCTGATAAATTCCTTATCTATGATTCTAATGTTAAATCAATACGACTTACAAAGTAAGATATCAACTGAAAATTCAAAGTTCTGTAAGTAAGCATCCAATCGTTCCTACCAGGAATACTGGGATATCATAATACAATTTTACGACCAGTTCACTTGCTGATATTTTGATATGTCAGTGTACAATATTAAGAATCACACCAATATGCCTTTAACATAACGTGTCACTTGCAGGTATGATACACACAAAGCTAGTTAAGTAAATTTTAAAGAAATCTCTTTAGTAAAATTTAATATAGACTGTCAAGGGAAAACTCATATTAAGTGTATCACAATTCCACAGTTTTTAGCCAACAGATGATAGTTAAAAGAAAGGATATGGAAGACAGAATCCACATCTTTTCTGGATTGTAATCCCACGTACAAATGCATGTCTGTTATAAACAGTTAACAATCTAAGCACTGTTCGTGGGTAGTGAGGAACGCAGCGTCAACCGTGTGTAGCGAGCGACTTACAGTGTAAAAGTTGTCTTTTTCAAATGACTATCTGTCTTAAGAAACAAATTATGTCGAGCACTACACGACAAATTAATACATTTCCTATCAAAAGTCAGTAACATTTTGAATTTATCTTATTTTATAATTCATATCTACCTTGTGATAACAAAGGAACTTAAACAGATTAAACTAAACTAAAACCAATTTTCTGGTAATTTGAAACGTACACAGTATGTTAATGAGAAAATGACTTACCTGGCTTGTGTTAAAATGCATCCAATTTACGTGGAAGATAATAAATATGTAAATTGAATAAATCTTTAGCGGAACTATTTACATAGTCGTTCGTACTATTAAACATACACTAATACATGAATAATATTTTATCACTCGATAAATACCGTAAAATAGGTCTTAGTTTCAGTTTTATAAATTTGTTTGCTTATCCAATCGTTTTCACTGGTTCAATAGTAAATCCAAACACTTTACCGTTCGATAGTTTTACGAACCAGCACAATCGGAATGCTTCTGTACTTGACTTTCAATAGAATTTCCACTATATATATATATATAAATATATATACATGTAGAGTTATATGACAAACATTTTGTATTGTGTTTGGTTATTCTGATTAAAACAGTCATTCATCACTGCACACCGAACTGTATGTCCAGAAAACACGTTCACAAGTCGAATATCACAGCTATTTAAACTCATAAAACTCCACATTTACTTTTTTATTTCAAACATCTTACTGTAAAGGATAGTAACAAAGAGTCCCCAATCCAAACCTACAAAGCTTCATAAACTAAGAATGATCACAGTATGGATGACATGTTGTTTTACATAAATTTGTAATATATATACTAATTCAAAATACCTGAAAGATTGGAAAATGTTCATTCCTTGTATTGCTAATGGTAGACCAACTTTCACTGGATAAGCTTTTTATAATTCAACAACCCACCCCCGTTCCTTAGGTGTCTTTATAACGGTTACACCATATCTTCTCTTTTTTATTATCTTTATTATTTTTGGATCTCCTTAATACGTATGATGCATAATGAAACAGACGACATTAGTAATCATATACTTTGTGCTGCAGATCCACATTCATCTCAATTCATACTGAAGCAGTATTGTTACATCTAATAATGACCGTCCGAACTGTTTTCTACCTTAAAGTCAATAGTCAAACAGACATATATAAATTTTTTCTGCATGTGTGTCTGTTTTCCTTTTAGTTGCAAGAATTATGAAAGATTGATTTTTAGGAGCATTTTATTAAATTTCATTAATCTAAATCTATTAAATTACGGTCATTTTGATTGCCAGTCTGCTCAAAATTTATTTAAAATATTTGTAATTACAAATGAAAAGGCTATTTGACTATTTTATGTGAAATATACAGGATGATTTAAAGTGACGAATCCATTGGGAAGAGTTTTGTTAAAATGCAGCTACATGTATGATTCAGTCGATATGTGAATCTTCTGCATTGTGAAAACCTTGATTTATGCTGACCCGTATGCCCCCTTATTTTCCAATTTACTGGACCCCCCTTTGATCTATTTGTCAATACTATATCAGAAATTGTAAGTCTTAACTAGGAAAAAACCAACAACCAGCTTGGTTTGAAATCATCATGTTTGCTCATTACTGACCATTAAATGAAATTTAAGAATTGTCTACAATGTTGAATACATTAAACTGAAACTTTATACGTTACATAAGGATATTAGAGATACAATTCATAATAAATTCACACCTGTCAAATTAAACTGAAGATGAGAATAAATCACAGTTAAAATTTAAAGGGCATGGATTTAAAACATTTTCAATTCTAACTTACATTTATTGGGTTAATGTACAAACCATACAAACAATCGTGCAGTCAACCAAGTTTTTTGTTGAAAAGTTATGTACATTTTTTTTTAAATTTTCATATCAAAATCACCAGAACAGTTGCAGTGTTGATATGTATTTTACGTTTATTCCATGTTGGATTGATTGATTGATTGATTGAAGTTGCTTAACGTTCACCGGACAGTATTTCAGTCATTTAGGATGGCAACAAGTAAACACACAATAAATTAATATTAAGACTGTAAAATTTTTAATATCGCTGGAAACAATGTGGTTTGGGTACGTTTTGAAATATTAGCCTTGCAACTGACCGCCTGCTGACCACTCAAAACGAGCTGTTGTAAGAAGTCTTCACCGGGCAAGGAACGTATCATTTTCTAACACGGGTATATTTAACGAATATTAACATCCCAAGCCGGAATGCAATTTTTGGAGAAACCGTTTCTCCAGGAAGGAGATAATTGGTGCCTATTATTCCCTGGCCCTTCCAGGGGTGGTCGAGTATTTTTACATCCCACTCAACTAACAGACACTTATTTATCAGAAGTTCTACCTGCAAGTTGGGAAACCGAATGGCCTATTTCATTACTATCCTTTTAAAATATATTTTGAGCGATCCACATACAAAAACAGAGGCTGAGAACCAATGGGTCACAACACACGAAGGGTAAGAATTCTCCGACATTCGCCTTGGTTATTTCTCGTTTCCTTAAGGACACCCACCGTGGTAACTTTCTAGCCAATGGCTGTCAAATCGAGGTTCAGAAGCAATGCATTAATAAATTTCATGCAGATCGTTTGGTGTAAATCTCTACAGAGAGAATGAGTGAAGACAAAATCAGAAGAAAATGTACTATTGTTATATATGTATGACATCTTCGATAACTTCAAAAAGTAAAAAAAATCATGTTGCCTTTTTTTAAAATAATTACGTTGGTGTTTCGGATGCGTGTTACCTACATATAGCGGCAATTTTTTATTAGATAGAAAATTTATATCTATATCTTATCACCAATATGGTTGAATCGACTTTCCAAGCAAAATTTGGGGCCGGGATTTGTGAGTTGTCTCTGGACATGCTAAGTCGATGATTGTTATAACTGACAAAGAATACCATTAAAGTAGGGTAAAGCCTCACACAAGCAAACCTTATTAAGTATTCCGCCATTAAATTACTTTACAGTTGGAAATTTAATCACGTTATGTGTTAGTTGTCTCGCCGTCAGTGTTTATATAAATCTCTTGTAAAATATGGTGTCAGTTATGGTAAAATATGGTGTACATTATATATACGAACACCATCTTTTAAAAGACTGAATAATCTAGCTGAGACAATTTCTTCAAATCTTTTAAATAGAAGCAAATTAGTGTTTTATTTCGTACTTAGATTATTTTACATTCATATCAAATGAATTGAATAGTCTTTTTTTTAGACACATGTTGTCGCATAATTATAACACGATATGGGTTACGTTAAATGAATTATCAGAAAATGAAAAATGTAAGTTCATTTTATGTGCAAGTAGAAAATACAGGATCCTTTATCATACAGCCATACAGCCATTTGTGAGGACAAGGAACTCATGAACAAGTTGTCCACTTTCCCTCTCATTTGTTTATATGTTATTTTGTACTTGCTGCTTTTTTGTCACAAATAATTTAATTTAAGGACAATAAATTTGATTTTAATTTTTGTTAAAGAAGACGAATTACAAAAGCTACCACTTTGGGAAAGGGTTAATTCTTTTATGAATGAAGGAAACAGTTGTTCGTTAAAATGGGATTTTTTAAAGTCAAAACAGGTCAACAAAACAGGCTATGAAACATGAGTTTTTTTAAAGAACAGGGCGTAAACCAGGCTTAATTCATAATAAATTTAGTAATAGATGTTTAGTATTCAATTCTTCGCGAACCTTCATATTAATCACGATGAGTGAGAATCTATCGAACAAGGAATGATTTACACGGTTTTTTGCAGTCTTTTATCGGCACAGTTACAGCAAAATTAGGAGCAAGTACAAGTATATACCGGTAAATATTAAGCATTTTATCTCTATACACATACTTGAATGATTCAACATTATTTTTTTTGAAATAATGAATATATATATTCAGTGAAAGATAGAATGTAATAATTTCTTACAAATTAGATAATGATTGATCTATAATCTTTTGATCATGTTTCACAGAAATTTGAATTTTAAAAGGGTGCGCCTATCGCTAATACAAATTTTCATAATCTATAAGTAATATATGGGTAATTTTCCAGTCAATGAATTTTAATCTTTAAAGTCGTATACAGTTTGCTTTAACAGAGAGATACTTTTTTCTATAATGAGGAAACTTATCTTAAGGCAATTTTGTTCATGCAGAGGTATTTTAAAGTAAGTTACCACAAACAGGCAGTGTTTTAATGAATGAATTTTGCGTTATTAAAGTACGTTTCATATAACTGAGTCTCTCACAATTCGGTGGCGTTTAGAAAATCATGATACCAACCAACAAATCTTGTATAAAAAGGAATTCGAAGATACCAAAGGGGCAGACAGAAATCGTTAAGTCGGAAGACAGACAAGACCATGGCCAACAAAATGAAATGAAAGACAAACTAAGAAAACACAACACTACACTGAAAACTAAAGCTGGAATATAAGAAATTATTATATTGCAGCAAAGGAATTATGCATATTTTAGAATCTTTGAATATATGGTCTTGTTTTACCTCCACTCATCTGGAAAATGCGTAATTTTGTGATTTGTCCATTAAATCAATTTTAGTAAAAAAATACAAATAAGCGAAGAATAAATCATTTTGATGGTTTTCATATTTATCTAATAATATAATTCAAAATCAATTTAAAATGGTTATATCTGTAATGCGGCATTTTAAGCTACTGACATTTTTCACCCAAAATCTAAAATTTGGATACGACTGCAGGATGTAATCTTGGATCCCCATTACCGTTTAGCTTAATTTTAACCTTAACGGTATTTGAATTGACTGTCAAAAAGACGATAACCCGAGATACTCCTTTATGTGAAACGTACTTGGGTGTATATTTATAGAAAGTTGAGTAGATAAAGAAAGGCATCAGATGCACATTTTACATGCTCTTGTACAATACAAACTCAAGTTTAATATTCTTTCTATGGTTTTCACATAACCATACTATACCAAATAGCATGTAACTTTAGATTCATTAACTGGAATTGCTCAATCGGACATCCCTGAAAGTCTGTATGAATGTCAGTAAGTTCAAAATCATTCCTGAATTACTATACATGGATGTCGCCAACTTTTTCATTGTTTAATGCATTGTTTGTTAACTAAATACGAATTTGTTATAATATTTTTTAATGGATATGAAGGTCAAAGAAATAAATGCCAAAGATACCGCTGTGTATATTTTTCCAGCAAAAAATGTAAAACAAGATGTATTCACAAGGCCACCAAAACAAAGGTAAAACATTTTATTTGTCAATATAGACCTAGTAAATACAAGCAACAATGTAAAATTTTAAAGTCACCGATAGGAATAAGGTTATCAAGAAAAGTAATCTATTCCGCATGATTGTCATCAAATTTTTATTATTTTTTCAAATACTTTACAAACAGCTTAAATATTATGAAAACAATCAAAGTTTTTGAAAGTCTATTACCGTTTTTTTTGTGATTTCAAGGAAATGCAAACATTGTCGATCCAAATCCTGATAAACAAACCAAAAGTCAAGGGAAAGAAAGGCAATGATTCACAGGGCTTATAACGACCTTGCGTCATTTTACAAATATTTCGTGATTTTTTAGATATCACAAAAGCGCATTATGGCTGATTTGAAGAAAAAGACTTAAAAATTTACATATCTTTAGAAACTGGCTGACGGATGGCTGTACGTAAACAGGGGAGTTGCATAAATATTTGAGTTTTCAATTCATTTTTATTTTTCATCAGTTAGAATAGTAAAGACCATACGGATATTTGTAATAATAGCTTTAAATCCATTTCTTTACATTGTAATTGGACACTCTTTATATCGTATGATATTATTTACATATAAATTATTGCAGTCGATATAGAAATGTTTAACTTTTTAACTTTTCAGATTGGTATGGCTATGTTACTTTTTTTAAACCCTCTTAAAGAAAAAAAAACACTACAGAAAATTCTGTGGAATGTGTTATAGCTTCCGCCTCAAACTTAAGGAGCTGTGGGGATTTTTTATTCTGAAGTCCCTTCCTCAAAATAACAGGTTGTTGGGATTTTTTTCATGTTTCCAATTCGGCTTGCCATAACTCAAAAGTATAGGCAGTTGTGATTCTGTTCTTTTCCCAGTCTGTGGGAATTTTTTTTTGCTTCTGTTTCCTTTAAAAAAATTCCTGTTGTAGAAATTTTGTTCCTGTTTACATTCCCCCGAAAGCGTGGTGATTTCGCTATTGTTTTTTAAACCCTCAAACAAAAAAACCAAAGTACCGACTTTAGATATTGCAAGATAGCGGGCTGTGCATGCCTTTTGATATTAACCTCCCCAAACATAATGTGCTCTGGGTTCTGTTTTTCTTCCCACACTCCTCCAAAGTACCAGGATGTGAGCATTTTGTTCATGTTTTACATCATATATTTTGCTTATAGTTTACAACCCAAGATCTGGTATGAGTTTTACGTTGTTTAAAATATACTGGTAGGGGTTTGCTCTTGTTGCTTACCATCCAATTTGTGTACCTTAAAGAATTTTAAAATCTGAAACCCTTAAAGAGGGAACTGATGTTCTTTGTACAACTGTGTGTATTTTGTTTTTGTTTTGAACCTGACCCAACGTGTCAGTAAGAAATTGTAATACAGTTCCAGTGTACTTCATATGTTACCTTTCACTAATGGTACCAACATGGACGAACTAGTTTAAATACAAGTTTACAAATGTTCGATAATTTTAGTAATTTAGATATGCTAAGTGCTCGTTTTAAACAGTAACCTTTCATAAGTAGCATTAGAACAAAAACATAAAATCCGAGATTCAAACAGCAAACGAAGTAATTATACTATAATACATGTACAAAAATCGATAACAAGAAGCCAATTCTAGCGGTAGGAACAACTGCTCGGTGCAATAGGATTTTGTGCCTCTTGGTATTTTCAGTGGTTTAATATAAAATTTGAACGAAAACAACAAGTTTCTGTTGAACATTATTTGATAATTTGTTAATAATTTTCACAATTCCGACAAACATCTCGGAAGGATTGATTGATTGATTGATTGATTGATTGTTTAACGTCCAGTGGCAAATATTTCATGCATATTCAGGACGAAAACAAG
>JAULBM010316913.1:0-13772 GCA_032357055.1 Geukensia granosissima | reverse complement strand
TGAAATAACCAAATTTCATCAAATTTGAGGTTTCCGTTCAATAACTTTTGACAACATTGGAGGAATGATTTGAAATTACGATATGTTGTTGGAGACCACCAAGTTCAGATCAAGTTAGAATTTGGCATGTTTTGCATGAGGGGTTTTAGGGTTATGCCCCTTGAAATAACCAAATTTCATCAAATTTGAGGTTTCCGTTCAATTACTTTCGAAAACATTCAAGGAATGATTTGAAATTTGGATATCACCTTTGGCGGGGGCATCTGTGTCCCATGGATACATTCTATTCTAAGTTAATATTTATTTTAGTATTTTTTAAAAATTTACATCCAATTTTGATTGGGGTTTTTCATTGTGTTCCTTGTCAAAAAAAACTTTCAAGTGGACTCCTCCCGCCATGCTCTATCTCTAACCTTTTTTGAGTTACAAGGGGGTGAAAATTGTCCATGCCCAAATTTTCGAAACTTTTTTATATGTCATCTGATTTTGATGGGGTTTTTTCCATTTGATTCCTTGTGAAAAATGCAGAAAAAGTTACTCTTTTAAGGTTTTTTTAAAAAGTGGGGTTCAAAGAGCCCAAAAATGTCATAAAAAAATTTAAGGATTTTTTTCATTGGATTCCTCTTAGCCAGAGCTTTCAATAGTATGTCAATAGAATTTTGCTATCTCCTATTGTTTTTTAGATAATTTGGGTCAAAGTTGCGAAAAGATACATATTTTGCCATCGGATTTTGATGGGATTTTTTTCATTTGATTCATCTCATTGAGAGCTTTAGCTTTATGGGGTCAAAGTGGGGAAAAAAGTCAATTTTGTAAAATATGGAAAATATTTATTTTTCATCTTAATTTTGATGGGTTTTTTCAAATCATTCCTGATGAAAAATGCAACCAAAAATAACACTTGATTTGAGGATAATGCTGGTCAAAATGGTCACTTAGCTTGTCATATTATGGTGTGTTCAGCACTTTACTGTGTCAAGCACATGACTGTGTCCAACACATTATTGTGTCAAGCAAAATACTGTGTCCACACTTACCCAAAATATCTTTTGTCCACCTTTCACATTTCAATGTGCTGCGATCCTATTATGTGCTTGCGAAGCACCTCCGTTATTGCTGTTCTTAATAGCGGTAAGTGAGCTAGATTTGTAGCATATGTAAGTTTTTGTCATCATTTGGCATCTGTCATCCATCCACCTGTTGTCAATTATATTTAAATTTTCTCGTTAGACACTACTTGGCAAATCTGGGTGAAATGGTTCCTGGATAGTCCTCTTTCAAAGTTTTATCTAGGGTCGGATTGGCCACCTAACATTGCTGCCATTACTAAAAACAGAAAAATCTTCTCCTCAAAAACTGCTAAGCTAATTGATGCAAAATTTTAGTTGTTTTTTTTTTAAGTTTTATATGGCAAACCAAGTTGGCTGCCTCAGCCAAACTTAGTTAACATATGACCCTAAGGGAAATTAATAAAGAAAATCTTCTTGTCTGGAATTACTTGCTCAATTTGATCCAAACTTTGGTGGAAAGGTCACTAGGTAGATCTTTTTCAGAATCATATCCAATGACCCCATGTGCCAACCAAGAAGTTTGCCTTAGCCAACTTAGTGGTATTTTTATTATAAAAAAACTTATTGTCTAAACAGCTTGTTCTTATGGAAATAGAGGTTAATCCAATGATTTCAATGTCAACTTTGTTAAGGCAACTGTGTATCAGGTGATAAATTCAGGCTCCAGGGAACCTCTGGTTAAAAAATAATCCAGGTTTTTATTTATATTTTGTAGAATGAATATTTTGGTGGATACAAACAGGCCCACAGACGAGAAGATGACATAGCTATTGTAAATGGTGGGTTTCGAGTTGTTTTTGAAGATAACAGTAATGTCATTAAGGAGTTAGCAATGGCCTTCGGTGGTATGGCTCCCACTACTGTCATGGCTGTTAAAACAATGCAAGGTTTGATTGGCAGGTACTTTATACTTCTTTATTAGTTATATTTTGGAATTCCAAAGGGGAAGTGCTATTTACTGATTATTTTTATTGGGTTGCCAAAAGGATAGAGCTATTAATTGAATGGTTTTTTTTGTGTTCCTTAATGGTATAAACAATTTACTCTATGTTCTTGGGTTCCAAAGGGGATAGAACTATTTACTGGTTGTATTTATGGATATAATAATTAACTAGTTTATTTTTTATGGGTTCATTAAGGGGTTAAGTTATTTAGTGGTTGTATTTTTGATAGAACAATTAACTGATTTATTTTTTGGGGCTTCTAAATGGTTAGAGCTTTTTACTGTTTTTGTGTTCAAGATACAGAAGCCAATATTTTTCTGGTTGCTCTAATTATATTTTATAATGAAAACCTTAGGAAAAAAATAAATTTAAAAATCATAAACAATCATGTTTTGGCCCTATTTTACCCCACAAGCAAAGTTTGTGGGTATATAGGAATCATCCAGTCTGTCTGTCTGTCTGTCTGTGAGTTTCTGTCTGTCTGGCTGTGAGTTTGTCCCCATTAATTGGAAGCTCATAAACAATTCAATGACTTTAAATGAAACTTTACATGAACATTAGACAGAATGTGTAAGTATGGATATAGGAAGGAAATTCGCCTTGGCTCATACCAAGGGCAGATAATCCATGGGGTTGGGGTGGGGGTATCTTTTGTGAGTTTTGCTCTCAGTGTCTTGTTTTAAAATTGACCAAATGATTGAAATAAACTGTAATTATGACATTATCATGTATTCATTTGATAGCAGTTTTATAAACATTTTATGAGAATCAATATTTTCAATTGAAGTTGTGGATCGCAGGATCGAATTAAAATCTGTCACATATGTAGAGGATGATTTACATCACCAGCTTTTTTTTTTACAGGAAATGGGATGATAGTCTGATAGATGATGCCTGTAAGTTAATGGCTACTGATTTACCTTTGGATGCTGGGGCTCCAGGAGGGATGGCAGAATTCAGACGAACTTTGACCATAAGTTTTTTCTTCAAGTTTTATCTAACAGTACAGTTACAACTCCAACAGCAGGTAGTTACTTATATAATAGTAACTGATGAGGAGGGCAATACCTGGATATATAGACTGCCCGAGGGCAAGGGTATTGACTGAAACATTGATATGGCCCGAGCCGTAGGCGAGGACCATATCAATGTTGAGGTCCATACCCTTGCCCCGAGGGCAGTCTATATATCCAGGTAATGCCTTCCTCATCAGTTACTATTATGTTTATTTCATTGAAGAACTTTGAAGTTATAAACTAAGTTACAAAGAAATGTGTACTAACACTGATGACGAAGTGCAGGCAATAACTGTTAAAGCCTGGCAATAACACGTTATAGACTGATGAATGTAAATACTGCCAGATACAAAATGACATGTGACCTAGTTTGCACCAATAAAATTCAAGAAATAAAAACTGATATGAAATAACTAGGATAGTGTATTTTTGTCTTTAATTCGCTCAAACTGATTCTAGGGGCTGTCTTGAACTTACAGTTAGTAATGAGTTTTTTTCTCTGTGTTGAAAGCCTCACTGTGACTGAGATAAAGAACAGCAATCAAAGCACTGTTTCTTTGCATAGAATTTACTAGTGTATATGAGCTTTTTGTGTCATGAATATTTACACCATATCATTTCTGTCTATCTACTTTAAAATCAACTTTGTCAAAAATTGCTCATAAAGACAGTTTTGCTATCATTAAGCTAAATTATGGTGCAATATCGATGATATTACTAATGTCCTATTGATAACTGTGTAAGTTTTTATTAGTTGGACATATGCAAGCATTATTGCAGCAGTATTTCAGATATTATTAGAAAATGTTTTTAAGTTAAATTTGAAGACCTTTTATGACCCTTTGTGAACCTTCTTTGCAAGAAACAATTTTTTCTAAGATAGTAGCTTTCCAATGAAGTAAATATTGATAATTACATAAGATCTATATTTTAAGCTCGTGTATCCTTAAATTTTTCTCAAAATAGTAGCATACTATAAAAACTCTTCATACTCAGTGTCAAGCTTTTGTGGAGTGCCACTTTTTGTCTTAATTAAATTGTATATGCATTTCTGCCTTGTATTTATTTTAAACGAAAGGAAGAATTATCCCACAGTTAAAGGTTCATGTATTACACTATGCAATCAATGTTTACATACAATCTATAGACATTTAATATTTGAGGGTTTGTCTTCATCATTTAAGGCAGGAGCTCTGGAGATTGACCAAGATATAGTTATTTAGAAACTTTTGCACATTCTGACATTCTAGAGTTAGATGTGAATCAACTTTTTTTGGTGGAAGTGTCACTAGACTTAGACAGCCACATAAAATTGGATTTACAACTTTTTTTGTTTTTTGGCTCAAGTTGTATTAACCTATTCCTGGATTTTTTCAATATCAGTATGTGTATTACTAAATATGAATTTCAAAACCTGTGTTATCAAATGAAATTTTTTGTAACTTTGCATAATGATCAGAATTCCATGCTTGTTGAATGACTAATAGAATCCACAAACATTGGAAGCATGTGATTATCTTTAGGGGTACTATACATTTGTACTTTCCGGGATGATATGGATATCAACCCTACAGGATGGTATGGGTGCTACACCTTAACATGTATCAACTATTCAGAATTCCCATATTTTTATAGAAATATCTAATAAAATGTGATGATATCGATATCAGACACAGCACTTAAATAGGGACAGATATGACTCTTTCTGTATTACATCCCATATCAACCATCGATCAAAAGCTCTCTGGGTGATAATTTTTGTCTCTTATTGATATCTGATGTTACACAGAAAGAGGCATATAATTTTCTCTATCTAGTTTCTTTACTGTCATTATTGATCTTGCACTACATTTTTATTAGTAATTTTACAAATAAATGATTCTTATTGTAGATGCCGGGAGTTGGCAAGAAAGTACCTAGCTCATTTAAGAGTGCCACACCCACATTCCACAGGGACCCTAGTAAGGGTACACAGTTCTATGAGGAGGTAGCCCCTGGCCAGCCTCCACAGGATGCAGTTGGACGACCTATAACACACGTGTCAGCTTTGAAACAGGCCACAGGAGAAGCCATTTATGTAGATGATATGCCATACTTTGAAGGTAATTTTTTCAGATGGACATATTTAAAGGAAAACAATGTAATTGTAATTTAAAATTTTTAGTTAGATTTTTTTTGAAATTCCAAAATTCGTCTACTTTCGTAAGAGAACTTACTAGAAAAATTTCAGTACCCTTTATTATTAATTTTAATACAATATAAGGGCATTATTCAGTAAAACGATAAAGGTTTATTTACTGTTATAAATAATTGCAAAGAATGCATTGAATCCCAATCAACAACAGCTGCTATACTGCAAGTAACAATAATTCAATAAATTGGATCAAATCAATTGTTCTATAATAAGAGTGTATATACTACCATTCCTATTTTTCCTACTTTCCTTTTACCTTTATTTGTTGAAAGTGAACAGAATAGACCCATCCCTATGAACTAATCCTGGTATATAATGACAGTTTTTATCACACTTTGCCAATGACCATGTGAGCTTTTTTCATTTGGCATCTGTCCACCTTAACACTATATTATAGAACTAGACACCTATTCATTCGAGAATATTTTTATCATCTTTGTTAAAAAATAACTGTTTTTGACCTCTTTTTCAGGAGAGTTATATTTAGCATTAGTCACCAGTAAGAAAGCTCATGCCAAGCTTCTGAAGGTAGACCCAACAGAGGCATTAAAAATGAAAGGTGTAGTGGATTTTATCTCACATAAAGATGTACCAGGATCTAACCTTTGGGGAATGCAACCAGAAGAATCATTTGCTACCAAGGAGGTAACTTGGATACCAACAAAGTTTAGGAATAGTGTTGAAGTCAGAATTATAGGCATTGAGCTATTAGATTTACATGTATATGTATATACAATGAAAATTATCTGACATATAATTTATACCTTTTAGAATTTTTTTATTGGGAATATTACACCATGTTAATATACTCAGTGGTTTCAGGCATTTTTCCCCATTTTTTTTTTTGCTCCTGTGACAAATTGTCGGAGGGGGGCATATTAATCTGTCTGGATTTAGCATGATGATGGCTTGTCGGGCTATCTTCATGAACAGTTTTTGTACTACATCTGAAAATTTTTGCAGGATGTTTGGACCTATGATGAATTTGTGCAGGGCCAAAGGATTTTTGTGAAATATTACAGAAATTGGTGATAGTTACAGTTAGACATTTTACTAATAAATTTATGGATCATGGCTTGTCTGGCTATCTCCTCGATCAGTTTTTTTACTACATCATGTTACATCTGAAAATGTTTGCAGAATGTTTCTACATATGATGAAGGTGTGCATGGCCAAAGGATTTCCACCTGCAAACAATGTCTTAATACAAAAATATGTTCTTAATTTGGCAAATGTCACAAGCAGGGGCATCAGTGTCTTACAGACACATTTTTAGCTCACCTGGCCACATGCCATGTGAGCTTTTGTGATCACTTGGCGTCCGTGGTCCGTCCATCCGTCGTCCGTTACCTTTTCACATTTTAATCTTCTACTCTGAAACCACTAAGACAAATGGAACCAAACTTGGTGTGAAGCATCTATATAAGGTCTTTATAAAGTTTCCACATATCGTCCCGATCCGTCAACAAACATGGCCGCCATGGACAATTCTTGTGTCTGATTGGCTGATACATTAAAAATCTTCTCTTTTGAAACTGCTTTGCCAAATGGATTAATATTTTGTATGAAGCATCTATGGAAAGTACTTTATAAAGATTGCTCATTTTGTCCCGATCGGTCAACAAACATGGCCGCCAAGGACGATTCTTGTTTCTGATTGGCTGATACATTAAAAATCTCCTCTGAAACCCCTTGGCCAAATGGATTAATATTTAATATGGAGCATCTATGGAAGGTCCTTTATAAAGTTTCCTCATTTCATCCCGATCGAACAAAAAACATGGCTGCCATGGATGATTCTTGTTTCTGATTGGCTGATGCATTAAAAGTCTTCTTTGAAACAGCTTGGCCAAATGGATTAATATTTTGCATGGAGCATCTATAGAAGGTCCTTTATAAAGTTTCATCATTTCATCCCATTCAGACAAAAAAAACATGGCCGCCATGGACGATTCTTGTTTCTGATTGGCTGACACATTAAAAATCTTCTCCTATGAAACGGCTGGGCCAAATGGAATAATATTTGGTATGGAGCATCTATGGAAGGTCCTTTATTAAGTTTCCTCATTTGTCCCAGTTGGACAGAACACAGGGCCTCCATGGGAGATTCTTGTTTCTTATTGGCTGATACATTTGAAAATCTTCTCTAAAACTGCTAAATGAATGAATATTTGATATGGAGCATCTAGGGAATGTGCTTTATGAAGTTTCCTCATGTTGTCTGGATCAGACAAAAAAATGTCACCATGGATGATTCATGTTTCTGAAGGTTGATACATTTAAAAGTTTTCTTCTCTGAAATTGCTTGGCCAGATGGATTAATTTTATAGCTGGAGCATCAATGGAGATACCTTTATTAAGTTTCCTAATTTTGTCTTGATCTGAAACTAAACATGGCTGCCACAGATAATTCTTGTTTCTGACTGGCTGAAACTGCTTGGTGAAATTGATTAATATTTGATGTAGAGCATCCATGGAAAGTCCTTTACAAAGTTTCCCCATTTCATCCCAATGGGACAAAAACAAGGCCGCCAGACAAATCTTGTTTCTGATTGGCTGATTCATTAAAAAATCTTCTCCTCTGAAACTTCTTTGCCGAATGGCAGGTAAGCAATACAGGCTCAGCCTCCTGAGCCTCTAGTTTATTTTGTCAACAATCATTTTTGATAAAAGAGAAAAATGCAAGGCACTATTTTTTAAGAACTTATTTCTTGCCCCACAGATATTTAGTGAACTAAGGCAACAGCTTAACGAGAAATTATACAGTGAATAACGCCAGTCAGAATTGAAGCTGAATGCACTAATGAAAATAGTACTATAAAGTTAACAAGCAGATCCCATGAAAACAACAAGCTGTTTAAAACATGACCACTGGAAACAAGACATAACTGCAGTACAAATGTATTCTCATGGAAGAAAAACAAGATAAAAATAGAAAAAATATCTCCATGGGACATGGATGCCTACCTCTTGGCAAATAGGAAGTGGACATATGACAGACCTGAACAGGGAGACATGGTACAACTCACCCTGATAATGCTTCAGACCAAATATCAGATCAATCCAATCTACACTTACTGAGAAATCTTTAACAATAATTGACAGACATACAAACAGGGGAAAAACTTCAATTCAACCATGACTACTGGCTTGGGTATAAAAAATTTGACCCAATGTATTGGATAAGTATCATGTCTAAAGGAATGAATGTACAAGACAGACTGTGTCCAATGCCACACAAAATCAAAGAACAAATACACTAAAGCAGAAACTATTACTATGTCAGAAATCCTAATCACCCAAATATTTGTCTAGCTTGGTTGATAAGTCCAGCATTAAAATAGACATTAATTGTGCCCCTGTCCTAGCAAAATTGTCTTTTCACTCACCGAAGTCTGACTTCCTTCAAGGCTATTGCAAAGAATATAATACATACACATGTAATAATTTACAAATTTTATTTGATTGCTATATTTATCATTCTGATATCGTCCATTGGTTTGTCTGTTTTACTGTTAGTTTTGACATTCCCTATATTCTGTACAACATCCATGCCTTTTGTAACTCTTCCAAAAACAGTATGCTTATTATCTAACCAAGGCTGAAACAAAAGAGAAATTGAGTTATTAGGCTTTTGAGAATGCAAAGTTATTCAAAGTTCATTATAACAAAATAATAAAAATCGAGTAATCTTTGAATTTCTGCATCTATGCTAGGGACTAAAATGTTGGAAGTCCAAATTGCAACTGCTTTTGAATAAAAATCAAAATAACGAGGCATTGACAAAAATGATGCAAATAAACCAAAATTGACTAAATTGTGTACAGTATCTTTTAAACCACATTTATACAAGTTATGGTTTGCCATTTACGGGTTCTCTCCGGGTTCTCTGGCTTCCTTCACCAGTAAAGTTGACTGCCATTACATGACTAAAATATTTTTGAAAGTGGTGTAAATCCCCATTCAAACGAACAAACACAGGTTTCACAAAGCACCTGAGTTCAGCCTGATAACCCAACAATTGATCAATTTATCTTATGGTGCTTTAGGTCCAGCAAAAACTGTATTTATGCAAATTCATGATGACAGCAATGATTAGACCTTCATCAGCAAGGGTTAGCATTCTGCCACTATTCTACAAGGTCAGTTGCACTGTGTTGTTAAGAAAATTACACTGTTGGAACCAGTGTAATAAAGAACTTGTAACCATTAGTGTGAGGTCCAGTATTAGCCAAAAAAAACTTACTGCTAAGGACCAGTGTAACTAAGAATTGGGTCTTTCTTGGAAGCCTGCTCCCACATATATGTATTGTTAAGAGTATTGGCAAACAGGAAATGGACAGGTTCAAAACTGTCTTATACGATTATAACCTCCATACTGAAACTCTGGGACTAATATTAGGAAGCTAACCTGTTTGTGTCACAAGAAAAATGTGGCAGAAATTTTCCAACACCAAAACATGTCCAAGTTCCAGCAAACAGCAAGAGGACAAGACACCGATTCTAAACTATATTACACAGTACAGTTTTCCATATCAAAACACTGTGTGACATATCAGGAAGCTAACCTGTGTAGTTCTTAAGAAAAATGTCATTGTGACAGAGATTTTCCAACACAAAATAATAGCTTAATTTTTTGCAAACAGGATGTAAACATGCTATTGACTTGAACCTGTCTAACATTATACAGTTTTCCATACTGTGTCTCTGTGCCAAATAACAGGTAGCTTCCAGAGAAAAATGTCACAGAAATATTTGCCACACAAGACAACTACTCGAGACATTGGATAGTGATCCCTAAATGTCAATCAGTGAGATGCAGGCGACACAATAAAGAATTGGTAACCATTAGTGCTAGGCTCAGCAAGATAACTTAATGTTAGGAACCGTGTTATAATGAACTCAAACCAGTTGTGTTATATTCAGCAATAGCTAAGAAAACTAACTGTTGGAACCATTTTCACACAGAATTAGGAACCAGTTGAGTTGGGTATAGCATTATCCAAGAAAGCTTATGGGACCAGTGTAATAAAAAACTGGCAACCATTTGTGTTGTGTTGAGCACTAGCCAAGAAAACTTACTGTTGGGACCAGTGTAATAAAGAACTGGGAACCATTTGTGTTAGGTCCAGCATTAGCCATACTGAGTGTGTATGGTCTGTCATGTCGTAGTGATGGGTGAAATTCATCTTCAAACTCTCCACCCCATATAGACTCTCCTCCTGTTCCATTACCTATATAATAAATATGAAAAATTACAAAACAGATCATTTTTAAATTATCCCAAAACAAATCACTTTTTTGTTTCTAAAACCCTGAAATTATGTAGGTGCCTTCACTCCGTTGTATCGCACATGGAAGATATCCTTTCCATTGGATTTGCCTTCCTATTGTGGTTAATTAGAATACAATTATTCTTTTCACTTAGAATACAATTATTCTTTTCACTTAGAATACAATTATTCTTTTCACTTAGAATACAATTATTCTTTTCACTATGTTTTGATCTTGGTCATCCTATGTATTGTTTCATATGTTGCTGATGAAAAGTTACTTCTTGAAACATAGGGCAAGCATAGCATAGTAAAGAGAAACTCACAATATTAATACAGCTGTGGCTAGCAAGTTTTTAGAACTTGCAATAAAAATATGAAGGACTTGCTATTGTTGTTTTGCAACGATTGATAATAAATTCTTGCACCCTTTGCTTAACATATGTAATAATAATCATTTAAACAAATTTGTCAGAACAAAAAAAAAACATCGTTAGATGATGTAATTAAACTTTACATAATCATTTCTTCATTTTTGAAATTAAATATTATATTTCTTTTAAAAGAGTTAGGATATATACCGTACCTTTGTAATTCATTAATTGAAAACATAAACATTTCAGACTTTACATACCCTTTGGATCCCCTGTTTGTATCATGAAGTTTTTAATAACTCTGTGAAATATATGTCCATTATAATAGCCATCTCTGGAGTGTACACAGAAATTCTCCACTGTCTTTGGACACCTTCAATATAATTTTTTGTGTTACTCAGTCTGTCAGTACTCCAGAAGTTAGCTGGTATATATATTTATACTTTCGTTAAGGTTTGAATTTTTAAAACAATTCATATCATAAATAACATTTGATATTTCTGAAGACAGAGGAATTATGATTTAAAGCTTTTTAGTCAGAGTCTCCCCAAAAATGCAACCATGAATCTCAGCATTGAGAGGTCAAAAAATGAATATTATAAGTATATATGATTTTTTTTAAATGTGTGAAAATCTAGGTCCATGTAAGAAACTTAAGGAAATCATTTTTAATCTTCAAATTAGCTTAAGTTATACAATGTTTTCACTAATGCAATTTTTTACAAATCCATCACAATGACACTTTAACCTTTCCTAATAGTAACCTGAGTAAACTGGAAATCTGCTTAATCAGACCATGGGTTCTATCTAATTATTTAATTAAAACTTGTATTAACCAAACACCTGTCTAAACTGAACAAAAGTTTTCTTCAACAGGGCTTTTAGTTTGACAGTCTTTACTGAAATATAGTTTATACCTCCATGTTCAGTACCAAAGCAAACGAAACAACAAACCTGAACAATATTCAAAGTCCCATCAGAGTTTTGTTCATTATACAGACTTGAGCAGATTATTCTTTAAAATAATACACCATAGAGACAAGATAAAGTTTCCAACTTCTTTCTCCCAATTACATCTGTAAAACTTTCAAAAATGAACAATTATATTTGTCTTTAATCATGTATAAGACTTACTCTTTTGCAAACAATTTAAGATGAATATCACCCATTGTAGTGTGTAAAACACAGGATTCAGCAACTCTGGTATAGGAGGCATCCTGTAAAAGACAAAACATTAATTGATGGATTGTTGCTCAACGTCCAGCATCAGATATTTCATGCATACTCAGGATAAGAGTATATTAATGAATGATGGTGACAGATGAACCTTGCATTGTACTAGACCGACACACTGAGCTGGATTTTTAACATGCTAGATCATGAAAGCAACATTCCACTGGAAGACATGCAACTTTATCAAGACACATTATTCTGACTCTGGGCCAAACAATCTTTGCTCTTACTCCTTAAAGCTGCAAGATAAGTAAAGAAGCAACATATACCAATCTTAATGTCTTTGTTTTGACCTGGCCAGGGTTTAAACCCATCACCTTCGCCAATCATGCTAAGGCAATCATGCTAATCTACACCACCAAGGCAGTTAAAGACAAAACATCAAATGAATTCAGTAAAATAACAAGTAGTAAATGATAAAATGGTACATTGATGAATAAGGTTGGAGAAGGGAGTCATGTGGGTCATGACTGCCTATCTGCCTTTTAGATACATGCAAAATATTGAAATGAAGTGTTAGTTGTAGGGGATATCAAAATTCTCCTCCACTAAACACAGTAATTTTAAGTGAATAGCCCTCATCAAATGAGTTTTTTAAAGAAGGTATGTTGCTTGCAAAAATAAGCTTCAATATGAATAGCAAAATGCAAAAAATTCACGAGAAAAACTACACACCTGAGCTGAGGAGACTATTTCTTCTTTGGACGGTTTTTCGTTGAATACATCTCTTTCTGAGTCAATGCTGTAATATATATTGCAATTTAAACTTAATAAATGTAAAGGAAGTCAGAATTCAGTAAAGCTAGCATGTACTTTTGTATGCACTTGACACAACAGAATTAAGTTTAGATTACTTCAGACTAAATGATTGATTGATTGAATGTTGCCTAATGTATAGTGGCAAATATTTAATGCAGACCCAGGACAAGTGCATATTAATGAATGATAATGAATAAAACCTGCTTTGTACTTATTAGACAAGCTGTGTTTTTGCTCTTACTCCTTCATGCTGTATGCTTATCAGAGACAGCAAATACCAATTTTAAAGTCTCTGGTTTGTCCTGGCCAGGGAACGAATCCACAACCTTCAGCTCTTAAAGCAAGCATCCACTCAAGACCTTAAGGAAATTTACTTCATATATGCTGTCTTGAAAAAAAAATCTCATAACAAGATCATTTTCAAATGAAGTTTGTGTTTTACAATGATTACTACAAATCTGAATCAGCACAATTTTTAAAATTTATTTTATTTTATTTCATTCTAGTTGCAATACTATCAGACTGCATTGGTTAAGAAATAACCATTACTACATTTTGTCACAGAAATATTAGAATATTTCAACATACAATGACAATTATATACATTGTATATGTCATATTCTCTTCCAAGTGGTATTTTTGGTATTTTACTTTGTAAAACCTTTAAGGTAGTACAGTAGTCTCCACGAAATCAGATATCGGTATTTGAATATATCGGCAATTAGAATATTATTTCAAAACACTAAGCCAAATCTTATGTATTTAAGTATAAATTCATCGGTTAATAGAATATCGGATAAGTGATTATATCGGTTAATTGAATAAAAACTCGCGAAGAAAGTTCTGCCACTCGCGGTAAAATCGAATATTTTGTTTACGTTTTGACAGGAAGTCAAAGTTCACGATGTT